>JAHXMU010000026.1:1872686-1986016 GCA_019455685.1 Philornis downsi
CACTTTTCGTATAGAAAGGTGTCCTCGTGGACACTTTTCGTATAGAAAAGTATCCTCATATACACTTTTCGTATAGAAAAGTGCCCTCATAGACACTTTTCGTATAGAAAGGTGTCCTCGTGAACACTTTTCGTATAGAAAGGTGTCCTCGTGAACACTTTTCGTTTATGAAAATGTGCTCACAGGTACTATTCGTATAGAAAAGTGTCTTCGTAGGCACTTTTCGTATAGAAAATATTCAGCCAATTTCATATTGTCGTCGTTGTTATATCTGTATGTGAGTTCGCATTGTTGATGTTCGGTCGAAATAATAAATATATAAAAAAAAGTACGTCATAGAATAATTTCACACATTTTGCACACAAATGCTTACGGATGTATGTATGTGTGTCAGATTGTTCGGTGATGTCTATTGAACAACAGCAGCGACAAAAGCGAAAAACGCCAACAACATTGGGCAACATTTTGTTGTGCATATACCTTTTGCTTTCTTTGGAAACAATGTCCATTGAGCAGTGGGTTAAGTAGTGAATTCGATTGGATCTTCTGTGAAGGTATTTAAAAAGGCTTCGGAAAATTAATCTGATTTATACGAGTATTATATACTTCCCGTCTCATACCTTTTGTTTTGAGTTTCATACTCGTGGGTGTACTCAAGCGCCTCAACCATCGAAAGCCAAGGTCAATGTCCGGTGCAAAGCCCAAGGCGCTCTAGACAACTATAAAAAGGGCACCGTTGAACAACTTTTTTTTCGGCCGAGGTACAGGCGGTCAAACTATATTTTTGTCTTGTTTAGTCTCAATTTGTCGAGAATCCAAGAATTTACATTTTTAGCATTTAAAAAATGAAAATTGTAAAATGTTATACTTATATTTTTTTGAATACATGTTTACAAAGTGACACATTTTTAGAAAAATGAAGTTTTTAGTTAAAGTTCTCATTTAGTGCTGTTATATTGAATTTGAATTATTGAATTATTTAGAATAAAAAAGACACTTGGTTTGAGCCCGTTTTTTAATACATTTTAGTTTTTGGCTAAAGCGACGTCACTGATGAATTATTCCACCTATAGCGAAACCTGACGGAGGTGCTAAGGTTTAACACCCGCCCCATCAATAGGTTTTTTTTTTCAAATTGTTGAATACAATATGAAAAATCAGATCAGTTAACTCAAGGTACAGAGTAACAAATACGTAAGACAAACGTTGGTCACCCTATGCCAGCACCGACCATCAAAACACAAAAATAATAACAAATGAATATTTTTTACAGTTTTCTTTTTGCAAGGTTTTTGTTGTTATTGCAGTTTTGTTGTCGACAACGAAGTTTAGTGGAAGAGAAAAATAAGCAAAATATACGATTGAAAATCTAACAGAAAATATTCTGAGCGCCGTATCTTAACAGTTTAATGGCACGTTACGTATGTACCAACGAACTTAATAATGCTGGTAACTGTGTGCCTCCCCGATAAGGGACGTGCGTAAATGCGTGTGCGTCAAATGTAAAAGCGGGTTACGCGTTGCAGCGCGAACACTCTTCGACAAAGAAAAAGAACTATTGAAAGCCAGGTATCGAGAGATGGCAATACACTTGCCAGAATGCATATTCGTACAATTCATTGGTCAATTTTGAAGTAATTATAAGTATATATATAGCTAAGAGATTTTATTTTCGATACGTTTCTCAAATTCTGAGCTTTTACTATATTTCGTTACAACAGAAAAATGTTATGTGTAGAGACAATATTCGCACACTTATACATACTTCGGAAAATAGTAATTAGAATTAAATTGATTTCATCCAGTGATAGTTTGCTCCGAACTGAACATAAGATAAGTCCTTTACTATAAGAAATTGATGCTGTTGAAAGAGGACTCATTTTAATGAAGGAAAATCTTTGCCTGATTTTTTGCTAAGATTTTTAGAAGCCACTCTTCTGTGCAGTATGTCATTAAAAACTTGCAATCCACTGGTTCTATTTTATCTGAAGCGCGCACTAGACACCCATCTAAGCTGACCGAACGGGAGAACGGAATCATTATTGCAGCAGGAAAAGTAAATTCCAAAGCAATAGCTTCTAAAATCAGTGAATATATAAATATAACCTCCAAGAAGATACCGCGCGGAAATATTAAAAAAGCCAACGCGCGTAGCGCGTAGAAAGCTCTAAATACCTGAAATCAACCGAAGGAAGCGAAAGGTTTTTTCCAAATATATTTACTACATGAAAATGGATGCAGAATTGCGGTACTAGAAGAACGTGGCATTCATTTGCAACGCTAAGTTTATTAAATGCTTGATGCACCCTAAATTGCACTGAATTTAGTGTAATTAAATAAAAGATACTAATTAAGCAATAAATGGGGTTAATAGTAGTAATCTGTATGGGAGGTACCAGGAAGATAGTGGTTGGTTTTTCCAAGCATTATAACTAGAGATGTGCGATTAATAAATCAAACCGATTAACCAAAATCCGGATTGATTAATCATGCAATTGGACTAAACATATTTGAGTTTAGTGGATTGACTGTTATTTTGATTATTCAAAACTAGGTAAAATATATGAACTTAAAAATATACGAAATAAAAATAAAGATAAGTTGGCTCCAGGTTTGCTCGAAACAAAATTCCTTCGGATTTTTTTTCCATTTGCATGCGAAATATTCGTTCAATAGTGTATTAAGGAATGAATAACGATAATGCATTACGTGGATAAATATTATGTTTACATCATGTTTAAGACAGAGATATGTATGACAACTATACATAACAACAACAAACGGCAATAAACCACATTATTCTTTTGTTGTTATTGGCGGGCGCATGGTGGGCATATGCAAATCTCAATTTTGTTTTGTTTTTCATATTCACAATAAAAGAAAACAGCAAAATGGAAAGAAACAGCAAAAAAGTTCGTAATAATAAAAAAAGTATGGAGCGGAGATTACAAATCAACAGAATTTCATATCACAACAAATACCTAACGAAGTATATTCCCTCCCGTGTAATAGAGAGATTGAGAGAAAGAGAGGGAGCGCGCATTGTGCAGCGTAATAGCAATTATCGAAGTAGTCTGATGGCAACAAACGAATCGCTACCATAGCTGCCAGACAGAGTGAGAATGAGAGAGAGTGTGGAAGAGTGAGTGTAACCTCAAACCTTGTAAACACAGAAGTGGTGCAAAAAATTGCAATGTTTGGTTCCAATGAGAAACGATTTACCAACTGATCCAATACATGTTGCTGCACATACTTGGAGACCTGCAAACAAAATTCATACACGATATATTTATATATGTATTTAAGTATTCCCGGTGTTATCGGTTCATGCCGTTGTTTTTTCTTTTCGTATTTTCCAGCTGTGTGCAAAATCGCGCTTTTCCTATGCCTGAGTGGATTTGTGTAAAGGTGAATTGTGCCTATGTGTTACAGCTCCCTTCTGTTTCTGCGCTGTTCTCCAGTTTTGTTATCATAAATCGCTGAAACGAGTTGTAAAAGCAAAGTCAACAAACTATAAAGCTGGTGCAATACAATTCAAAATCAAGCCCTTAATGTGAGCAACTAAGAGGCCTTGGAGCCCTTTTGAATATAACAAAAAATACATGTTTATATGTATATGTACGCAGAACAATTATCATATATTGCAAAATACTAGTAACTAAACATTAAGCGCCATCTATCGTTTATTGTTAAACGTGTTTTAATTTGTGTAATGTCGAACGATTCCAGCATAATGCTAAAAGTGTATGAAAGTTGTCCTAAAATCCAATACGTAATCGTTATTTATTAAAATGTTTGTTCAGTGTCATTATTAACGAAAATTTCAAATAATTTGATAAACAAAAATTAATTTGTTCGACTAAAAACATCTATAAACAATTGTCAACGCGATTTTACGTCCTCTAAACTCTTTGGATTACGGCAGCAAATACTAAGAACGGAGTTTAATTGAAATTCTTTAACGGAAACAAGAAAGGTGAGTTAGAAGCAATCTATACTGCCATTGAAATTTCAAACTTCTATGGTTTATTTACATGATTTTCTAAGTATATATTGTGTTGGCATCATATAATAAGAATATGACGAGATTAGTTATAAAAAAAGTTAATCGAAAGGGGACATTGCGTTTATATTTCTGAAAATTACATACTAAACTGCGAATTTCGATTCACACGACTCACACGAAAATAAAATTTCCTCTTATAGTTGGGAAAATGGGGAATGAAAATGCGGTTTTACTTTTATGGTTAAGAAAATTTCAAATGAGCGTGGGATCCCGTTTATGTTTGAGATTATTACTTTTAATTTGAGAAAATTTCAAACGAAAATGTGTTATTCCAATTACAATTGAGAAAATTTCATATGAAAATTAAATTTAACATTGGTAATCGAACAAATTCCAAATGACAGTGAAATTTTTCTGTTATTGGGAAAATTACAGACTAGTTTTGGCTTTTCCATCTGTTTTGTGAAAATTTCTTACGATCTTAATTTGACAATATTAGGTTTTTTAAGAGTTTTTGGAAACTATGTACATATGAAATTGAGAAATTCCAAACAAAGGTGGGCAATTTAAACTCAAATTGAGACTTTTTCAAACAAAAGCGACGAAATTTTGAAAGAAGTTAAGAAATTTCTGTCCACACACCGCCTAAAAAAAGTAACTCAGTAACAAGAGATTGCGGCAGCCAGTCCATAATTTGCACATAATTGTTGCTTAAGATGCTTCGAGTAAAGAGACTAGTGCATTTGGTATTGGAATTTATTTTCTAACGAAATTTTTTCATGAAATTGTAGTAGCATATGTCCTTTTAATACCCCCCAATATTTAGCGGAACAGCTTTTGTTTTATCCTTCATACAATTTTTTTAATTTTTTTTTAATTTTTTTTTAAATATTTAAATGTTTTTTTTCAATGTTGGAATAATATACCTGTTTGCGTATTCTGCATACCAAATGTATTCCATCTGAACTGAACAAATTCAATTTGTTTCCATCACTTGATAATAATTTATAATAAGTAGAGTCAATAAATAGAGTCACTCCGCCATAAGTACAGTCAACAAAAAAACGTGTTGGCTTTGTAACACAAAAAAAAAAAAAAATGTTTCTCTTAATCTACGCCTTACAGTGTGAATTCCGATATTGGCAAAAATATCCATTGTCGTCTTCCATAGATTTTTGGAAACCTTTACCGTTTGACAGACATTGTGGGCAGTAGTTTTTCTCGTTTACTTCATTTCAACGCTATCTGTCAATTTTCCATTTTTCACAGCTCTTATTACGGCCTCTTATTAGGTGACAACTAGGGCGGTTAATTGGGGATTAATTAACGAATAAATGCCATTATTTCTGCACGATTTTAGCAATACAACTAATATAACAGGAAATGTACAAAAATGTCCTCTAATGGTAAAAATTCAAAAAAATGCAAGACTTCCAAATATAGTAAAATTTCAATAGATGTAATGCGATCGTAACAAGAATCAATCTAGTACTATATCATAAATCTAGTAGTATATCATAGATCACAAATGTTGCATTGTCTAGACTGTTATCCTTCAAATAGATATAGATTTGTGATTGTTGCTTTATAAAGTTAACCAATTACCAATTCACATTTGCGAAAAGAGACATTTGGGAATAGATAGTCTTAGAAAAGTATTGATATCAGGTAAAATGTAGTTTAGGCAACGGGTACAAAAAGGTGATATTTTTTTTAAAAGAGTATCGGTTACTTACCTGTGTCAAAATATCACTAATCAGAAACTGACAACTAACGGCAATGAATCCTGTCGTCTAACGGGAACTTCATCATATGGAATATCGATAATGCAACCATTGAGAGGGGAAAAAGGGAAGTAGGTTATCACGTTTAATTAACCGTTTTCGAATAGATCGCAGCTACCATATACAGAGTGTCCGTCGGGAAAGTATACTACTTTGTTTGTTTATAATTTTTGATTAAATGGAAGAGAATGGATCTTATATTGATAAATGTTTTATTTAATGTAAGCAATTATGTATGGAATACAATATCAGATAAATGTCCGTCTCTGTTCCTCACAAATGTGAGCCCTTTTGAGCACATTTTTCATTGCATTCTCATACATTTCACGCGGTATTTCATTAATTTCATCACGAATATTTTGTTTTTGTTGCTCAAACGTTTCTGGTTTATTTGCATAAACCTTGCTTTTCAGATATCCACACAAAAAGAAGTCCAATGTGCGAGTATACATACTTACAATTGTACGTACCATCGTTGCACGCTCTAATCTAGCATATTGAAACAATTGTTATTATTTAAGTTTATGGCTTATAATTGGACACCATAGACTAAAGCGTCTTTAGTACTCCCCTCAATTTTAGTCAGGGCACAAATTTCAACTATAAATCAGTCAAATATATAAGAATACCTAAATTTACTCAAAGAAACTCTAAATTATCAATTTTTACACAATAATAATTTAAGATATAAAAACATTTTTAAGATATAAGCCAATATAATTTAAGATATAAGCCAATGAAAGGAAGAAAGGAAGAACATTATTATCATTATTATATATTATTTAAAAACTGACAGCGGGTGAGTGCCAATCTAAAGGCTTCTTGCTACGGTACAGAAAATCATTCAGGCAGACAGCCGCAAAAAGCACAATGAAGCTAAATCTCATATGCATACATACTATTATCGAGCTACCATTAAGTTCCATTTATAACTCTCCCTTTTTACCGGTCAAAATTCACTCACACAGTAAATGGCATCTAGTCAAAGTACTACCTACATATATTTATGGATCCTGTGTCAAGTCTATATGTATTATTGTATTGGCTTTGCAAACCTATTCATATGGACAATAACTTCGTGCCAAGTAATGCCAAGCAGCAATAGCAACAATATCAAAATGTTATCCTTATTATCAAGAAAGAGAGAGAAGCAGCGCAAAAAATGTTCTAGAATTTCAAAAGTGAGAGCAGAATAGTCGAAACAGCTGGAATGGCCTCCATCATTAGAGGGATGTGAGTGAAAATTTTTTGCTACGAAAGTAAAGCGCGAGGAGGTTACTGAGGAAATAGGAATCTAATGAGCAGACGCGGTAAGGATTCCAAAGCTTAGGAGAATACTGTAAAGAGAACTAAAAAAAATATACGTTGAGGTGGTATTAACATTACACTTAAACCTGGGCTATTGAACCCACACATCGGCATCGGTACAAAAGAGTGGCAGAGAAAGAGAGAGCAGGAGAGACATATACCTTCATTTGTAGTGTAAGTGAATATTAAGAGTTATAGGAATAAACAAATACACTGTAAGCGTAAACGCTTTTCTGGGCAAAAGGTCACATTGGTGGTGAAACGTCAGCCAATATTTAATAGATATTTAAATTACTATATCATCACATATTCTATGCTACCGCCATTACCGCCTCCTACGTACAATGTCATTCACATCCTCCTGAAACACTTGGGTATAGACCTTTCGGGCAGGGCTGCCATGTGTTTTGCTATTGAACTATATTGTATATTAAACAGTTAAATTATTGTAATTTTGCAAACTTTTGTTATTATTTTTTTCGATTTGAACAATTAATTAATTAGTAATTGTTAATTGCCTGTGGCAAAATATTCAATTTTTTTTTTTTTTTTGTTGAGACATTCCCTATTAATTTTCCTACGGGTTAGTACATCCGATTATCGTAGCAATAATCATGGATTTCCATCCCAATAAAATCACATACGAGTATTATTCCTTGAATGTAGGTCAAAATAATTATGTTGATGGTACTTGGATCTTTAAAGCTTCTCGTGGGTTGGATGTATTCTAATTTGCTATCTCTAACTCTTGTTTACAACCCTTACAGAAATTCTTAAGCACCACACGACTACTGACTTTCGTGCAAGTATTCTCTGGCAATGCCATTGAACATCCATCTGGTAATACCAAAAGTGAGAAGGGGACTATTTTGAGTAACCTAAATTCTAACACTGATGCGCCTTAGAAACCAGACTATTATATCTGCCACTGAAATCTAAATCTTGTACCAGCCGAATGGTCATTGGTAGCCCTAGCACTATGATCGGGCCTAATAAGCCGCTTACCTTAAATAAAATGTATCATGGAAGCATGAAAGAAAAATAAGAAACAGAACACCCGATAGCTGATATCCTCGCAAACGTCATAAGGGCCCCGGACTCTTTACGGAGTCTGGGCGTTATGAGGCGTTTGAAAGAGGATTTGCGGAAAGAAAATTTATGGATTTTGAATCGTGATAACGGAACATATCCTAAGGCCATAATCGTGAAGGACTTTCTGTCCAAAAACTCGACAAGTATGTCCGAAACACCACCATATTGACCTGATATGTCTTCGGCTGACTTTTCTTTTTCCAAAGCTCAAATTACCACTTTGGGGCAACCGTTTTCAATCGATAGAAGAGAATTCGGAGCGAGAAGTGAAGTATTTTCCGGAAAATGGTCTTATGTTTTGATGATTGGATTATTCGTTAGCAAAGGTGTATTACTCCGGAAGCAATGCAATAAAATTGAGTGAATAAAGTAGAAAACTTCCCGGAACTTTTTTTGTAATGTAGGCGTTTCGAATTGTAAGCATATTCGACATCTGATATATATAATGAAACCGGGTGACTACAATCTCGAAAATAATCGTAATCTCATTCACAAGGGCCGTCGCCCACTGAACTGTGATATATGGTATGATATATGTGATATATGGATTATTTTGAATAATTTTCTAATTCAGAATCATTGATCCATTTGGAAAAATGCATTTTTCCCCCTTAAATCCCCAAAATCCTAAAAGCAGCAATCGTTGGTACTCTATTATAAAATTAATCAGTTATTTATGCAGTGCTTCGGTATAAGAGAAGCTTGCGTACCTATTCTCTCTTTTCAATCTCTCTCTTATTAGCATCTTTTTGGTTCTTCACTCTAGGCTGTTATTCTGCAAAGCGTTAATTCTTCTCTTTGCTGTCTGTCAAATGTGCTCTTGTAACTAGTGCTCGTATAATTCAATTATTTCGTAATAAATGTATCTATTTATACATATGTATGTGTGTATATGAGTTTATATTCACATATGTATTAGATTTTCTATGGCCTGTCGTGGTGTTATTACTATTCTTCTTCTTCAGTTATCCAACAACGCTCTCCATTGTCCTTAAAAGTTCGAGTAACCACATTCCCACGTTCACAGTGCAAACTCATCGTCTACTCCTCCCATTCAAGCCCCTGACATTGACATTGAAATTGTTGACTTTCTTTGCAACACCCCAAATTCGGCGTTAACGACGTTTGTGCTGTTCATTTATAATCAGGAACTTAGAGTTATGGTTTTTTTTTTTTTTTTTGTGGATTCAAAAATTTCGAAGTAGGTATTCCATTCCACTTCGGTGAAATTGAATACTGAAACCACACAATTACCCTTAAGACGGAAAATGAAAACACATTAATTGTACACAAAAAGTTGTTTGTATAGCTGTAGGTAGAGATAGTTTACCTCTTCCTCTGCGGTAAAAATGTGATTGGATATTTTTTTTTAATAATTTTATCACTGAGCAGACGCAACTGTTTAGTTTGGTTTGCCCCAAATTATGTAATTTGTGGAAAATTCTGTATTTAATGCATGATTTTCTTATGTTGAGAATTAAAGTTGAAGTTCAAAATTTATAATTGACACAGAATGCAAGAGGTCTAGTTCTTGGTAAATACAATCCAACAGTTTTACAACACAGAGGTTATAATCGGTGAGTTACCATAAGAGAATACTGTTGAAGGAAACTATAGGTATACTGTATTCCGTATGGGTTACTTTAAGGTAGCCGTTTGAAGTATTTTACATTGGAAAAGTTGAATGGGATCGACCGACTATTTCTTTTGGGAAGAGCCGACCAGAAGCGTGCTATTCTTTGATAATCAATCAGAATCGTGTTGTCGAGAAGAACAGTTCGAAAAGTTCCAGTGGGGGAAGGAATCGAAATTGATCTGTTGAGGATTGTTCCATTGGAAAATTTGAAACAAGATCAATCAGTTTGAGGGATTGACTAAGATCGTTAAGTTGGTAAGCATTAGCCGATAAGTTCTATCTACCGAAATTATTCCATTAGGAAGAATATATCAAAATCAACCAAATGGAAAGAATCGATTGAAATCGTTCTATAGCCAAACTTGGTTACGTGGGTAGAATATGTAATTTCGCTGTGACGAATCGATAAAGATCGTTTTGCTATAAAGAATCGGATGAGTCGGCCGAAATCGTTGTGTCTATTCTTGTTTGAAAAATCGGTTCAAATAGTTATATACATACATTTTTCTACCGAAAATCTTCTGCTGGAAGTCCATGTATTGCAAAATTTATGAAAATCGGTTTGTTGGGAAATATTATCAATAAATGCTATATTGAATTAACCAAAATCTTCTGTCGTATAGAAATGATCGAAATACCCTTGCATGAAAGAATGCGCCATAAATATTCGCAAATAGAAAATCGAACGAATCGGCCGAAATCGCCCCGTCGCATGGGAACTGCCGAAATTATTTTGTTGGAGAAAATAAGCCATCATCATTCTGTTGTGACGAGTCCATACATATTTAACTGCTGTAAAAAATTCGCTGAAATAATTACGTGGGGAAGAATTGAAAACATTCGTTCTGTTGTAATAAATCGACCAAAACTGTCCAAACCGTTTTTATAGATCATAATCGCTCTACGGAAAGCGACGAAATTCTTCTGCCAGGAAGAATCTGTTGAGAAATATCATATATGTATATATTGTAACTTAATCAAATCGGCCTTAAGGCTTAAAATTGCAATCTTGAATCAAAATAAATTAAATTAAATATCACACGATATATGTCATTACTAATTAGAACACGAGCGTTTAAAATTTTGGAAGAGACGAAGTTCACATGAGATGTTCTCCAAACACAATTTCTTAAAGGTTTGGGTCTACTGAGTAAATAAGAATTAACGGTACATGTTAAGTTAGTACCACATCCAAAGTAAAAATCGCTACCATGGTTCGTTTGAAGAGAATTGCTCGGCAGTTATAGAAAGTCAACCAAGCTTTTGCCTCTACCTACTTCGAAGTGTTTCCTCATCAGCCACGTTCGTCAGGTCTCTGTCAATTTGTAGGGATATACTCGTATTCTATACCACTTTTAGTTATCTGAGTTTTTGTAAATAGTAAAGCTAAGAATATGTGCGTTAGATGTGTTAGGAAATCGATTTTGTTTGGATTATGGCATCAGTCAACGTTTTTGATTTTTGGGTTTCGTAACAGTGTAAAATCATCGAAAATAATTGTTTTTAAATATATACTTTTCTGTTGTTCCGTAAGTGAATGGGTAGGCTATGAAAAATAATGTTACTTTTCGCTGAAATCCCCGTAAATTGGTCACTCATAAATATTTTCTTTATTTCACCTTAGCAAGAGATTTATTAGTCATGGCTATGTTAATAAGTGCCTCCTTCAGGCGTTTCTGATCCAGGTTCTAAATGGTCAAGTAAACGTTTTATGAAATTTGGATTGCTTGGACAGTTGATGGCTATGCAAAATAATAGCTATTATACCGCGCTTTGAAGTATATCACTTCATTCCTATTGTAGTTGTGCGTAAAGATAAGTCAACAGACTGTTTGTCTATTATTATGTCGAATCAGCTCAGCTGTTTTACATATATTCTATAGAATTAAGGAGACTTTATGTCTACCGTAGTCATCTCAGTTATGAATAACATCGGTGCACTGTTGTTAAAGCTGGTCTCAGACATGTAAATAGAAAAATGTCAAAAGAAAGTGGGAAGCAGCAAAAACAAAAAAATAACAAAAATAAGTCAACCAGTAAGAGATACCATACATCGGTCTATCACACAGATGAATACATCGCCTACCTATCTGCTAGTCTAATATAGGCATTCAACATTGGTGCTGACCATTAGTAATTTACATTTTTCGAGCTAATGGGGTAGGGAAGCAGAGAGAGAGAGAGAGTGGCCCTTGGAGGGAGAGCAAATAGATTAGAGTGTTGTAAGTAATACTTATGGATACATATTAAGGTAGCGCGACAGAGGACGGAGAAAATCGGGGAGAAGTGCTAGGAAATGGAACAAGACATTACATTTGTAATTCATTCACTACCGGTAGGTTGTGAAATTTGAGAATTCAACCAGAAATATCATTGTAAATAAATTCGCTTTTAGTTAATAAAAAAAAAACGTTGAAATAACAAACATTTGTAGTTACGGGCCTGACTATAGCCGGATAACTGGACGTACGTGCCTTTGAACTACTCCCCACTTGCCCCGGTACCAACAATTACTTAATTTCATTTCATTGGAATTTAATAAGATTTCAGTTCATGACAATACAAAAAACGGTTGCAACAAATAGAGTACCTGTTAGAGCTGTAGCAATTACGATTATATTGTAAGAGTCAAAATATTGTATTTTATTATATCGTGTTATATATTGTATTATATATGTAGTATATATGTATTATTATATTGTAAATCAAGTTTTATTATATTTATGTCCTTAAAAACGGTAAAAAAAAAACAAAGGCACATTAAAAAAACAATTTAATTTTTACTGAAACATACCACTTTTTACGCATCACAATAAAAAAAAACAATTTATTCAATGAAAAGTAAGGGAGGTGGTATTCATAAATATTTACTAAAGGTTTATTAATCAAATTCTCATAGTAAATACGTTTTTCAAACGTTCAGTGAATCATGAATATTTATTGTTATTTATTTATTTATTTATATTTATTATTGTTTATTTGTTTATTTATACTTATTATTATTTATATATTTATATGTAATACATTGTTTGTCGTCTTTATCACATCTGCTAATCTTCTAAGCACCGACACAACAAATGTTTTTATGGAATCGGACGAATTTTTACTGCATTCATCCTGTAAAGCCGCCTTTATGTGGTCTTCGTAAACAATTTTCCTTTCCCTAATTATTTTTGTCAAGGTGTTCCTGCGGATGATAAATTATTTTAAGGTGAGGGGACTACGATGGAGCAACCATCAATCAAGGATCAAGTTCAATTTTTCCATACTAAGGGTTATATTATTTTTCAAAAGGTTGAGATAATCTTCCTTTTTTTTTTTTTGTTAATTCGATGACACGCATTTATCATTAAAGGTTTTATTTGTTGGTATGTTAGACGCTTTATGTGTCTTGCTAACGGCAAATTCTTCACGATGTTGTATTTGGCATGATTTCTTCTAATAGTTTTATCCATAAATCCTTTTCTTTGCCTTTCCTATGTGGATTATCGCGCCCCTCATCGCGTATAATCGTATCTTCAACCTCCGATACAGCCACCTAACATTATTTGTAGTCGAATAATCGACAAGTTTAGTAAATGTTTCTCACAATAATATTCGGAATTGTCATTAAACTGTAGGACAAGATGAGCCTGAAAATAGAATGCGTGTAAGCTCACTGGATGTATTATAAAGCTCAGGAGATAAAAGGAATCAAACTAAATTCTGCCAACAACTGATGGAGCCTGATGCAGTCGGAATATACAGCATTTTTTGAATTTCAATACAGATAAAGGGCGAGTTGCTCCAGTATTTTGATTGCAAGGATAATTCATTCTTCTAATCTGGAATTAAAAAGCTGATTGAGTGACGCCAGAAAATAGCAATTACATTGTAGATTAAAATTAATTATTTGGATTACAAAATTTCAAACTTACTTTGAACGAAAAAAACCGAAACTATGAGAGAAGAAAAAATAATCTAGTTTGCTCTCTCAAATTCTGAGTAATAAATAGATTTATAAAGAGTGCTTTCAAAACCGCCAGAACTGTACAAATAGTTAAAATTTACTGCAAAAGCGGTGATTCAAACGTGATCATTTTTCGCGCTTTACGAGATGATTATGGATGATGATTAACGAAATTTGAAGAAATTGGAAGCGTTGCAGATGTGGTCAGGCCTGTGCACCATTGCAACGTACGCACTGCCAAAAATATCGTTTCTGTTAGAAAAAATGTAGCGGATAATCCGAATTTGTCAATTCCATGGCATTCTCACCAATTGCTCTTATATCAAGGCTCATTATGGCATATTTTGGATTTAAATTTGCACCGCCATATAAAGTCCAGCTCATGCAACAATCAAAGCTAGCTGACAATTCACAACGACGTAGATATGCTGGTTGGGTGCTACAGCAACAAACTTTCATTCTGGTTTTTTCGAACTGAATTTTTTTCAGCGATGAAGCTCATTTCTTACTCGGTGGTTGTCAATAAGCAAAATTGTAACATATGGGGCTCGGAGAACCCAGAAATGGTTGTGGAATGCTCTGGAGATGTCATTGGGCAGTATTTTTTTTTTTCGAAAATAAAGCTTGAGAAACCGTTACCAATTCAGAGCGCTATGGTCGTATGGTAACCGATTTTTTTGACCTGAAGATTATGAACTGGACGGTATGTGGTTTCAACAAGACGGTTATTTTATTTCGTACATATTGGCAAGGTCTAAGCATTATAACGAAATAAAAGTTTCAACGAAATCATAGCTTTATGTGTGTTTCATTTGACTTTACTTTTAAAACCGAAGAATAGATAACCGTTACTTTTGTAACTTTTTTATTTAGCAATTTTTTGAATGTCTCTTCCTTCATTTTGTTCAACTCCTTTGGAAACCTTAAAATTTGTTGAAGCTGACATGCAACGTTAGTTGGATGGTAAATAGGGAATATCATCTGGACGTTACGTGGTTATTTTTAGTCGATGGATGGTTTGGTGCTGGACTATCTATGTCATCGTCTGCAACTGGCGTGGAAGATTTATGATATGTTCTCTTCATAATTGAACCAGACCAGACCAGATTTTGTGACCAGATTCCCATCTCTGCTGTTAACGGAATTGAGCCTTGCCCTGTAAATTTACCTATGACTTTCTATATCGTCGCCCTCACCACAACTTTTTTCTTTTTAAAAAGTCAGTTTGCTTCTCTTCCTTTATAGCTTTTCTTCACAACATTCGTTGTCATTTACTTTGTATGCAGTTCCTTTTGCCTCAGACTCAATGCGCCATTCGCTATCGTACAAGAGTTTATCTGAGCACAGTTTTTCACATCCAAGCAGCATTTTTGTAATAGATGTCATTACCTTCGCAAAATAATGCACCGGAATATAATGGACATTTTTCTCTCTGCTCAATCTCGACCGTACCTTGGCTGCAATCAGGTGATGATCCGAGCCTATCGGATCACACGCATATTCTTGGCTATATCAGCATGGTTTCTAGTATTACGATCTGGCAGAATCTGGTTACACTTACTACTACAGTCTGAATATATTTTCGAAAGTGATGTTATGCGGACTGAATTTTCCAACTGTTGGTGCAAGACCAGTATTTCTTCCTATTTTCGCATCAAAATCTCTTAGAAAATTGTGAAAATCGAGACGGTTGCATAAATCAGCATAAGAAACATATGCGATTGTAGTTATGCGAATTCATGCCTTTCTGCGTGTCAGTTGTAGTAAATGTCAGAGTTTTTGTGTCGAGGACATTCTTGTCCAGTCCAATGCACTTCCTAGAGAGCGGTGAGGTCAGCTTTTTATTTCTTAAGGACTCCCTTCGATCAGATGAATGCAACATCTGTGTAAAGAGTGCGGATGTTGAAGTCGCATATCAGAGTATGTATTTACACACCCATTAGTAACACAGACACAATGCCGTGGAAAATAAACTATCGCTTATACATTCTACCCATGAGAAATGAGGAACGGCATGTGCCGGAAAGTTTTTCAAAAAATCGCCTTTTATGAAATGTGTAACGGAGCGTTATGAAATCATGAAAATAATAGCATTTTTGACATTCGAAAAAGGTCTACACCAAGTGCTGCCTTTCACATAACATCAAAGAATCGCTAAAATACGAAAAATCGCTCAAATTGAACACGACTGAATTTCGTTTTAGTGAATCTTTCTATCGAGCAACTGCCAACGTTTAGCAAATTTCTGAGAAAATAACCGCAAAGTGCAAAAAATAGACAATTTTAAAAATCGCTATAATGCAAATATGACAATATCTCACACGTAAACTAACGAACTTGGGATTATTTACAAATATTTTGATGTAATATGAATGTCATCGGTTAGTAAAGATTTTTATGGGGATGAAATATTGTGTTATTTTCATTACAGAGACGCTCTGTTTCCGAGTTATAGTCATATTTGCACTACAGATTTTCCAAATTGGCGATTGTGCAGGTTATTCCTTCTGTGAGCGGATTTTCTATTACTCATATTGCTTCTTGTTTTCACGGCTTCTGGAAACTTTCAGCAAAGTTCACATGAATAACAGTCAGAAAGCGTAAATTAAAATATCTCCATACCAATACACACTACTGCGTACCTACAAACGAACCTTTAACATGCAGATCGATGTGAAGTTGCACTTTTACGAGCGACTAAAATTTTTGCTGGTTGGATTTGGGTCGATATACATAAAAATATTTCATAGATCTGTGAGATTTGAAAATAGCGCAGAATGCAGATAAAATCTGCTGGTCAAAGAGATATTCAGTCAACTGGAGAGGACATTGACTTAAAATCCAAAATTAAATGTCTACTATTTATGTAATTTTCCACCTTACATATAGCAAATCTCTAATTATTTAAACAACCGGTATTGTCTTAGGTCCAGATTATTACAGTTACTAATATCGCATTTTTTCTGTTGTTTTAGTTTAATACATTCGCCACATTTTAAATAGTTTGTCAATAAATAGTAAAATGCACGCCGCTTTTATATACTTTCTTTCACCTTAATGTTCGCATGTAGAATTCGATGGTCATTCTTTCCATTGAACTGATTGATACCCCCAGCTGCCACATCATAGTGTTAAACTCAACATTTCTGATTGCATAAAATAGCGAAGGTAATATGTGCAACTGACTAAAGAGTATTTGCATTTTGAAAGCGTGCTCTTAGTGTTTATTTAGATACTCTTATACGAGTATGTTGGCCCTTGCAAGTCCACGGACGGTACGTAAGTACGTGCGTGCGTGGGAAGGATGGGTGCGGGTTTACACCCGGTGCACTTACTCCTACACCAAATGCAACAATCGATAATGCAACAGCAAGAGCCATCTTATCGGACGCGCAATAGCTACAATGTGTAAATATTCGTTATACATATCTACGTATACTAACGCTGTAGCTTATCTATAATGGTGGAAGCTCGATGCAAAATCTGTACGCATTCAACTTTATACGCATCTATATGTGGGTATAAAGGCTTTACTGTCTGACTAGTCGTGGTGTATATCCATATAAAACGAAAATAGTTGCAAAAATGTGAAACTTCCTTCCTTCGAAACTTCATTGTCAACCATTTTTATGTTGATTTCCAACACTGAAATTGAAATAGCTTATGTTTTTACATCCTAACATCATCGTTAACTTATTTGTAAACTTGTGGAATGAAATGGTAATACAAAAAGACGAAATTTTGCAACGTCACAAATATATTTTCCTACATGTTATAACGTAAAACTATTTGTTCTTCCGATTTCGATTTTTCTGGAGAAAACAACATTTCGTCGAACTTTTTCCTCGCGAAAAGAACATACCTAAATACATAACTTAGGCCTATTTTCAAAGTCGCATCGGGGGAAAAACTTAAAATCTTAATTCGTGATATCAAAGTAGAGAAAAGTATACGTTTTTTATTTCCTAATTTGTCTAGAAGGAAACAAGTAATAAAATGTATGTTCACGAACAACGTTAATATAAAATCGTTTTTGTGCCACCATAATGATCGTGAAAATATGATGGGAATGTGTTCTAGTGTTGACAAGAAAATAATTTCGATCATCTCAAGTAAAGAATATACATTTATTGATGGCGTACAGAAGAATATACACCAAGTTAGTCAATTTAGCAATTACCCACAAGGATGGCGCGTTTCGGACTCCCTGTCAAGTTCACTTTCAGATTCCTTTGTGACTGAGTCGATGGTGTTGGTACATAATCAGTTGTATAGATTATTTAGATTATGCATATGTGAACTTTTTCCAATGAGAATGGAGGATTGGTTTTCCCTACAAATTGCCTTTTTCCTCGTGACATTTGACCTAGTTACCAAGGCTTTTTTTGAGGTAACTTCTGATTTTATAGGTCATACTCGAATTTTTTGTTGGAGTATGAGAAACAAAGTTACGACGACTTTTTTCCGTCGAAAACAATCATTTGCCAATGTTATGCTGATTTTAAACGAGGTCGTACTGCCACCGTTGAGGCTAAATGCAGCGGGCACTCAAAAGATTTAAATACACCAGAAATTGTAAAAGATCCTAAAAATTGTCGATAATCATAAAATGAAATTCCAAAAGGTAGTTGACATTTCAAACATCGGAAAGGCAGCTTATTATTTATCCCCTATTTATATTTAGATGTACTATTTAGGTGTACGACGCATGTTTTCTAAATGCATACTAAGTTTTCTAAGAGCGGAACGAGCGTGCTATTAATTGGGAGCACTTTGGGCGTAATAAAAATTGTTTTCTCATGTGATGTGGACAAGTCTGTCCTCTAAATCGAAAGAGCCTATTGAAACCTGTTCAAAGAAGGTTATTATTAGCCGGCCGTCAAGATATTACACTTCGATTTTGAGATGCCTACGATTACCTTGAAAGGGAAAGAGCAGTAAATGGAGGGTATTGTATGTGATTTTTAGAGCGTTTGAAAGACAAAATCAAGAAAACACGATACCAAAATGACGAAAAAAAAGTGCTCTTTTACCAAGACAATACACCGCATCAGAAGTTGACCGCTATAATCGTAAAATTGCTCGAATTCAAGTTTGAATTGCTCCCGCATCTACCATATTCTCCGGATTTGGCCCCAGCGACTAAAATTTTAAAAGTATGATTAGGGAATACTTCTTGCAAATCTGCCTCCCACAATGAAGCTCTGAAGTGATTGTATTACTATTTTATAGTTTTCGTTTTATCTCAAAAATCTCTGTATCAGAACTTATAAGTGCGCCAAGTTTACCAAAGCAATAGATAGGCACAATTGATCCGTGGTTGTCTAACGTGAGTCTCGCTACGAAAGCCTTACTCACGGCGTGCTATTACAAATGGTTCTATTTGTCTTATAAGACAGTCTGGGCCCTTTTGGCGAACTCAAAGCACTAAATACTAAAGTACCTTTAAAGTTACTGGTATGAAGTAGATTTCCACCTGGTAGGAAAAAATGTACTCAAGAGTACACGCGGGTTTTACTTGAGTCTCGCCGTTTAGGTCTTACGCACGGTGCGCCAAATCACACATATTACCTAAGGTCATAACTGGCTATATTTTAGTTGCAATGCTAATATTCGTTATCATTGGGTACACAGTCCTCCAGCGGTAATAAATGGCCAACTTATGTCCGTGATTCACATCAGGACTAGCAACCGATGGGAAACTAAACTAACTGATAACAATATAATATATATGTAGATATATAATCGAAATGTCCGGTACCTTTGTAGAGAAAATGTACCTCTATCGCGTTGACGGATCTTTTCTATAAACATAAAGAGGAGCTTAGAATCACTTGATATTCTTATCATCCAGCGAAGTATATGAAATTTTATTTAGACTACCACGATTTTTGATTTTTGACCTTTGTACTATGTTGTTTTACGCATAAAGATTGGCAGTCAACCGTACTTGTTCACTAATTCTACTTGAACTTTTATTGCTATGGTTGTGATTTATTTCTTCATTTGATTTTCATTAATACAACCGTGTACTGCTTCCGTTCCGCCATGTTTCTCTATTCCCATATTTGCGGCTGTTGATTGGAAAGTAACTGAGTAGGGTGGCGGCTTTAAACTCATATAAAAATATTGTTGCATATGGAATAAATTCACAGAGATTGTCTTAAAGCTTAATACACCACACGTTACTACATATTTTTTCTCTTGTGTAATGTTAGGTTAACTGAAGGTTTAGTTTTTGAAAGACAGGAAAAGGAAACTTCATTAAGTATTATCCTTCTCTCACCAGTTATTTTCGTTGGTGCTAGTGAAGCCACCACATCTGATAATTTTGTGCGGTTTTTGAAAGTTATGAATGGTGGTAGATGGAGAGATATGTATGATTGTAGCTTATTAGATTAGATGTAGCTTAGAGATATAGTTAGGAATAGTCACAAAATGGTACTATCGTGGTTTCGAACTTGCGTATGAAGATATTGGATGTTCGAAGAACTTTAGCCTTTTCTTCCCTTCGCATTGCGCGCCACATTACAATACACTCGCAAACTATATTTAGATAGAAAACTGCATTCAACTACGCCCTGGTACGACCAAGACAGGACAAGGACAGTCTCTGAGGAAAAATAATTTGCGAATTGTGCAAGCTATGAGGGAATTCTTTAAACAGAAGAGGAGAGAGTTGATGTGTCTCTTTTCAAAAGAAAAAAAATGGCTGATATAAGAATAGGGGAACAAGGATTATAAAGATAATGGGACAGAGATGAAGTCCAAAAATTCAAATTGGACATGCGCAGCAAAATTTGGCTAGACTTAAGCTTATTATACTCGTTATAGTCCACTAAATCGTAATGTCCACTGAAAAATCGATTTTTTAGAATGTTTCGTTAATATCGCTAACAAACGGGATGGTCGCTTAAAAAAGTATCGCATATAGCCTTTAAGTAACAAATAGATGATAAAAATTGTAGCGAATTTTCAAAAAGGTAATTTTTCTAAAGGTGAGTTTAGTCCTTGTATGGTAAATTTTTGACTACTAGACCGAACTGCGGGAATTTCAAACTGATACTATCTTTTACTATAAGACATTTTCTAGATAAAGCGGATTTACCTTTATTTTGCAGATATGCATAAACTGGCTAATATTTTCATGGCGATTAGAAATATACGAGTATGTGCTTTATGAAGATCAAAATGGTTTCTATATGTAGTTGTTAGAAGCGAAATGACCAACTTAGCAAACCGACATTTGAAGATTTCATTTTGGCCAAATACAATGGATTTCACATTTTCGTCAAAATGAAAATAGCAAAAATGCAAATTTGTGTATAACTAATGAAGTGTCCAATCGCTAAAAACGACGTAATTTTCACCTATGACTTGATCAACAATCACCTATGACTTGAGGTCAACAATCTGGTATCAACTAATTTCTAAAAAATTGTTAAGAAGGCGCTGCTAACAAAGTGCGACCAAAATATCTGAAAAGAAGCATCAAGTTGGGAAACAGTTTTTTTTCTTGTCATACTTTATGTGTAATGATTTTTTTTATTTTTGTAATTTTGTGAGTTTTTTTTTTTGTGTTAAGACCAATGTTTAATAATATTTGTCCGACATTTCTTTTAACGATATTAGCGATAAAACGCATCGTTCCCGAGTTATTCATAGGTTTGCGTTATGGCGATTTTTTTTGATGATTATGGAATAATTTTTGGCACCTTGCGAAAGACGACAGCTGCTTAGAAATAATGAATGAATAATTTTCGTGATTGGACACTCCTGAGGGGTTTACTAACTTTTCCATTGTTTCTTATCTTAGCGTCATCATTCCGTTTAAATAAAATGTTCAATTAAAAGTATTCGAATGCAGTTTGTTGTATTCGACAGGATATGTATCACCACCATCAAAGTAAGTAAGCCATAGCAACGGTATCTCTGTCCTGTTGGGTAACCATCATACTACCCCGTAATGCACAGTTTAAGAGTTGTGTTCACACAGTTCGGTATGTAATTGAGTTGCAATTATGATTAAAATGCAATTATATCCACAAACTCTCCGCTTTTTTTCATGTGCCGCTGGATATTATAAATGAATTACAACTAATTGAAGCTACAGTGGAGAACTATTGTATTACTACTGTTACTGAAAGGGCTGAAATAACTTTTAATTAAAGCAATATGCAACTACATTAGATAACTTTAGGAAAAATATAGAGGTCACGTTTCTGTAGTTGTTTATTTAATATTCCTCAACATAGTCCTGTTTTAGATTAATTGATTTGATGCAACAACTTTTTCAAACTATTCAATTGCTAGGCGATTTGGACAGTCCGCTGCTTATGTAATAAAACATTTTTTCACCATCATTCATTCTTCAATGCATTCACCTTTAGTACAATGCAACAACTATAACTATTTTCGATCAATGCGGTGCCTTTTTTATATTAACTGGTGCCAAACTTCTCAAAATAGGTCATTATTGCGGTCATCCTCTCATTGCTCGTTGCTTTCACCTTCACTATCCATATATATCGTTAAATGATTGTCAACAGCAAGTCTGTCTACAGCTATCATCCAATCACTGTAAACGGCAGGTCCGAAGATTCCATTAAGTATATTTCGGAAAAAACCTAGCGGGTTATCACACCCCTTCTGATACTCCTAAGGTTTTTGCATGTAAACATGTAAAATGTAATAGTAGTAAAGACTCAATTTTTTAATTATGCAAATATACGACTGTAGGGTTATTCATTTGTTGGCGAATAAAAAAGTTAAATGAAACACACATGAAACTATGATTTCGATTAAACTTTTATTTCATTATAATCCTTGGACCTTGCGATTATGTACAAAATACAGTGTCATTTAAATGGTCGCCTTTGGATTTATTGTAACAGGGGTCACTTTTCAAAAAAATACAGTCTAATGACACGTCCAAATCAAGCAGTCACTTTTTTTACGATGCGATGGCTTTTCCACAATCACTTCTTGGATATCCGAGCCCCATATGCGGCAGTTTTGCTTGTTAACGTAATTACTAAGTAAGAAACATGCTTCATCGCTGAAGAAAAATTTGTTTCACTTTTTTTTAGTTTTAATTGTTTTTACCCGTTCTTCGGTTGTTAAACGACCCAAGCTTGTAAATAAATAACACTTTAGATGACAAGCATTTAGCAGCTGACAGCCTTGCTAGACCGGCGTTTTTAAAACCACTAAATGGATAACCCGTTATTATCGCACATATTATAACGTAAAAACATAAGTTGTTCAGATTTCCATGTCATCATTAGTTAGCAATTGCCATAATAAAGTATCATAATTTTTTTGTGTAGCAATAATTTCCAATGATAAGTTCTCAATAACCGTCTTCACCTAACAACTGTAACGCCTTTTGGTATTTTGAATTTTTACCAGCTGACATAAACCCTTATTTTACATTTTATCTTATATCGCCACATATATTTTCAACCATTTTAAAAGATTCCAAGTAATCTGATGGCATCAATTGTAACTCGTTAAAGAATATGAACTTCACGTTATCAGTCAACCAAATTACATACATTTGTGTTAAATGCACAGACCAAAAGGGTAGTAGACATAAAGAGATATCATTTCGCTTCGCCAATTGCTTAGGAATACTGCACGAGAAAACAAAGAGTGTGCTGCATTTCTACATGTTGCTATTTCCGAAGGACATAACAAGTGGAGAACATCACATCAATTATGGACGATAGCACAGATTGATGGGTAACGCTTGTCTGGGACAATAGCTAACATTAAGGAAGAAAACACCTGATGATGAAACCCCGCAGATATTGACGAACCCAAAAAGGTTTTAAGGACTATAAGTTAAGCATAAGCAACTGCAGATGCTATATAAAACTTGCCTTTTTTAGATTGGTGAACGTTCTCGGTAAATACTCGTATATGGTTAGTTTTTCATATAGCGCTGCAAATATAGGTGTTCATGGTAAAGTATCGCGTATTTGATTGTTACTGCCTACTTGGATATGGAAAAGTACGCTCAGATAATCGCTGGTATGTCGCGTTGTGTTTGAAAAAGAGGATTCTTTTAAACGTTAAAAGTAAAGCGCGAAATTTCTAGAAAATAGGTAAATGTAAAGATTATGGTACGGTCCTCCATTCATGAAGAAGTCGCCTTAATTGCCTATCACCGAACCAAATGAGCTCTGCATATCACGGTCACCAACATAACATGTTTATAGAGAGTAGAGTATAATTAGACAAAAATTAAAAGCGCTGTGCTTTCTAGTATTAGAGTCAAGAGGGCTGTAAGAAAAAGGCCAGAGTGTTATGCAAATCTCATAGTCTGAATTACTCTATAAGGAATTGTATAGCATTATCGAACCGTTATCGTTTATCGGTCTGGAATTGAAATAAAAATTTGTTACTAAAAACGGCACTCTCTTTTAAAATATGTTCTCTTTTTTCCTCGTCCCACTTGCTCTGTACCGACACAACACTGGAAATGGCAGCAACAACAATATCATTGGGATTTATTACTCAACATCACACTTAATAAATTGCATGACATAAGAAGAGGGTGCTTCAACATTGCGGGGCCATGGTGTGTATCTGCGCGCATACAAATCAGTGCAGATCACTAACGATCAGAAATGAAATCTGATCCTCTTGTGGGTGTGCACCCATATGAAAACAACTTAAAGACGCGAATTGAGAAGTGCAGGTAGAAAAATTGCGTTGTTTGCGTGCATTCGGTGAACTGGCTGGCTGTTCACTATAAGATCTAGAATAGTTTCCGACTTCAATTACAATTACTCAAGCTACTTTGCACTCATCTGGAATATATCTAACATGTACACATTACCAGTAAACGCCAATTCTGGTGCACCGGGTACAATTTCCAAATCTCTTATATCAAGTTACATCGCAGAAATATTCCAAGTTTTATTGTAGGAAATATTATAAGGTGTGGAGAAAATTATGATTGTAAGCTCGGACGTAGTTACGGTTTTTGTATAATGTGCCAGAATGGGTAAGGCAATCTAATACAATTGGTCAAATTTTAAATGAATCGGACATGCCAATTCCAAATTATAAGCGAAATTGTAATTTTTGTTAAATATGCCATTTTCAATAGAACTGCTATCTTCTATTCCCGGACGTTTTTTCACTTCTTAAAATAAATGTTCGGAAAAAATTGTATCGTAACAAGTTTCAGTGTATATTTATAACAAATCATAATACAGGGACCACGCTTGAAATGTTACCGAATTCAAATGCTGTAATTTTGCCTATTTTGATTTTTTTAAAACTTCCGTATATCGTAAAAACCTTTCAAATTTTAGGAAAGAATACGTTATTACACACTTTTAGCGAAGATAATAGCGTCGAGTCCATCCGGGAGGCTTTCACACGCTGTTCGAATAAGGACTGATGGAAATTTCTCTCATCCTCGCCAATCTTTAAAGAGTGAATCGTCTCACATTTGTTAGTTGCTACTTTGGCGTCCCGAATAGACAATATCGTATATAAGACATTGTTGTGAAGAAATGAAGCTGAGAACCTTTTCTATTAAAAAAACGTTGGATTTCACTGGCTTTGTGGGATGATGCCGAGTCTTGTTGAAACGTCCAGTGGTTTCTACCGAATTGTGTACGTGCCCAAAGTTACTAGGCAAAGTTTAAAATCTTGCCACGGTAGATTTGTTGATTTAACTTTACGCCCTGCGCGATGAAAACGGGTGTTGAGCATTCTGTGGCAATTACCGAGGCCCAAACCATCGCCTTAAACGTAGGCTCATGGAAATTTTTTTATCGGATACAATTATTTGGCTTTTGATGCAGTTTCAGAAGATAAGATTTATATACTGAATGCATTAAAAGCACATAGCACATTAATACTTCGACCACCTACCCCTACAACTTACTTTTCTTTTCAACGTAAAGTTTATTTCTTGCGTAAAGACTATTTGTCCTTTTGCTAGTTGACAAAAAAATATGGAGTTGCACCAAAACTCGAATTTAAAAGATTCCTAAGTAGGTTATATGGTTTACTTTTATATCTACACTACACTACATATACCCATACTTTAGAGCGCGTTTGTACGTATAATTATGTGTGGCAACATAAAGTGTAACATTAGCCCAGATACGCGAAGAATTTTTGTTTGTTGTTTTTTTCTCCATTGGATTTTGTTAACTTCATCTCGGTTTCGTTATTGCGATTTTTGTTTTCTGTTTAAAGTGTTTTTTCTTTTTATTATCGTCCTTTTTAAGTTTTCAAGTTTTACTGTCGTTTATATGTACATGTTCACATCTATATACATATATGAGAGACTACATACATGGCTACATACATATGTATATATACATAATTTATGTTGTACCAAGTGCATATAGAACGTGAATGATATTGAACTTGAACATTGTCTGACAATATATAAAGAACCGCACATATAAATTGCATACATAAGCAGACGTGTTACACTGCGCATCCACTATTCGCAAGCAGCTTGAACAACTTTTTACTATGTAGAACAATATCTTTAACGTTTTACACAGAAACGGTCCTGACATTTACTGAAAGTGTTCTAAATAACTTTTTTTTATATAGAAGAGTTTTTTGGTATATACTTTTGTTATAGAAGTATGAAAGACTTTTTCATATAGAAATGTCTACAGAGGTATTTTTTTAGCGGAAATGTTTTCAATAAAGCTTCTTATGCAGAAAAGCATATTCAATGACTGTTTTTATATAGAAAAGACTGTTTTAATATAGGAAATTTTCTTAAAAAATGTTATTAATAATATAAATCAATCCTTTATATAGAAATCTGTATGAATGCATTTTACATATTGAAAAATCTCTTACCCTTGCGTATAAAAGTGCATTTTTTTATAAAGAAGTTTACTCGAAAATTGTTTTCAAAAGACAAATACTCCTTCTTAAGAAATGTGTCTTCAAATGTCCGTTTGTATACGAAAGTGTCTTCTGAGGTTATATTGAAACCCCCTGAAAAGTAATTCACATAGGAAACACTTTCTTGAAATACTTTTTTTTATATAGAAAATTGTCTTGGAAAGCTCATTTCAATTAAAAAAGACACATTGAGAGACACCTTAAACAGAAAGCTGTTTGCTTGTTGTTCAGAATAGTGTTTTCATGGACATTTCCTAACCGAAAATAGGTGTTGCAGCATTTTTTGTATACGAAAAGCGGGTTTGAAGATCGGTTTGTATATACATGTGTAGTTTCAATCCCTAAGATAAGAAAATTTTACAATTAATATTATATTTCCAGCCCTTTCTAAAGTTGTTGAGCATCTAATGTGAGAACAGATTTTGAATTATATTGAGGATGAGAACAGAGATCGTCTACTGACAATATGAATTTAGACGAGGCTTTAATACCACTACCCATTTACTGCCTGTAACAGATACTATTAGGGAGGCAATGAATAATTGAGATTTAAGAATGCTTGTAAGTGTCGACTTATGTAAGGCTTTTAATAGAGTGGACCAAATTAAGCTTGTTTACAAACTAATATCAATTTTTCAGATATGCTTGGTGTGGACTGTGGTGTTCCTAAAGGATCAGGTCTGTGCCCAGTTTTGGTTTAATGTTTATTATTATTATTATTATTATATTATTCGTGATAGATGTTGTTATCGATTTTTACATGTTGATGGTATAAATCTTTTTCAGAAGCAGCTCATCCAGTAATTTAAAATGTATTATCAATAACGTAACATAACAATTTTCTCTGAATTTTAATATGAACATGAAACGAAATATTATTGAGTTTGTGGACGAAATGATGAAGCGTGTTGGCATAACACATAATAACCGACTTGATTTTTATACTCATATTGATCATTTATTTCCACAGATACTTTTTACGCAGCGGAGGTTATACAATATGACTATATTCCTTCCAATCCATATTAAAGGGAGCTTAGCTCAAATGAAGTTTTTTAAAAAAATATATAACTGGTTTGCATTAAATCAGTTTCAGTACTCTATTGCACATTATGTTTTCATTATCGACACTTGACTTTCTCCTCATAATATAAACTTTGCTATTACTATTTATGTTTAAATTCACATAGTTTTTATTTTTCTTTTTTGTTTTGTTATATAATTGGCCTTTTTGGTTTGGAAGATTTATTTTGTATAGAAAAGTCTACACTTTTTGTGTAGAAATGTGTCTGGGAAGGCTCTTTTGTACACAAAAGTATCTGGGAAGACAGAAAACACTTTTTGTACAGAAAATCATCTGGAATGTAAAGCGAAGTGCCTTGGAGAGCAGCAAAGTGTCCCTAAAACACTTTCTATATACCAACATGTCATGGAAAACTTTTTTTTTTAATAGAATGTTGTATGGGAAGATATTTTTAGTTTTCTACATAAAAGCAACACTTTGAAGAGATTTTTTTCTCTAAAATATTAAGCTAAAGAATGTAGATAAACATACAACGATAATCAAGTTGTTAAATCTCTTTTATAATAAGATACACGTTCAATGATTGCTACCTGTAACCTTTTCCGATTAAGCGATTCCTTTTCCCAGAAATAATTACAAGCTGAAGAGTGCGTACATGCATAAATACAAGGTGTTTAAAATAAATTAAATAAAATAAGCCTGACAGGTTTTCAACTGTTAATTCCGAACAGTCCTCAAGTAACCAGACTAGCTTTTTTGTACAGAATCAACAAAGGCTTGTTTCAATATCGACTAGAGATTCCATCAACATAGCTTACAACGTAAATCAAGCAGCGCAAACAGTGTCTTGAAAATTCCCTGGATACAAGAGTTTAACATTATTTACATTGCAAATAATAATCGCTTTTATTTTTCCTGTATTTTTGTATTTTTTTGTTTTCACTTTAGATAATTATACTTAATAACAAGGTAAGAGAAGAAATTACATTTCCACTGGTTTAATGGTGATAAATCTAGATAAAATGAATGCCACTAGTACGGTGCCGCAAACGAAACAAAATGCAAACGTATAGAATGATTCCTCCGTAAAGATGTCCGTAAATGAAGGTATATCACCGTATATTTTTTCAATGACCGCTAAAGTTCCGGTGTGCTTACTACGTGCCATCGTTTTGTTGAGTTGTTGTGGTTGTTTCTCGGTTTACAGTTTACTTATTTTTTTGTCGCTTTTTTACCACTGCCTAATTTTTGCCTCTCAGACTTAGTAAGCACAGAGGGTTTCTCTTCCTCTACTGGTGCAAGGGTTGAGACGTGTTTGTTGCACAATTGTAAAATTTCCAGGGTATTTAGATTATCGCTTAGGAAACGAACTTCTTTGACTTTAATTTGTTCTGGAAAGTAAAAGAAAAATATTTGAAAGATAATTAGTATGATAGCAGCTTCTTTAAATTCTATGAAAGAAATTATCTCAAGAGAAATGCCCAATTATTTTACTGATGATAGCGAGATTTTTCAAACTCTGTAGAATATTTTTATGAGACATTGTAACGTTTTCTAAAGAATGAATTATACTTTATCTTTAGAGTAGGTGCAAATTTTAGAAGTTAGTTTGCTTGTAAAATGTATGAAATTTTTTCATAGGGAGATGTTTCGTTTATGAAACGATATTTCACTGGATTCTATGCCATTTTTCCCAAGAAACAAGCAAACTATTCATTTTGATAATATGTCAATTTTCTTTTTGATGTAAAATATGCCAATAATTTGCTATGAAAAAGACCCAACATTTCCTAGGAATATTTCTCATACCCATACAAAAGTGGGGCCAGTTTTCACATTTTTTGTATGTTTCTATACAAAGTACTATTATATTTAGATGTACCTTGCCCTTAAAAAGTATTAAATTGACAATTTTACCGCTCTAAAGGTAACCACGAAACGCTTTTTTCACTGCTTTTCTAATCAAAAAGTTTATTTCGGAGCAACTTTACAAAAAGTTCCTTTAGCCTCAAAATTAAAAAAAAAATTGAGGTTTTCTGTCAGTTTTCTTGAAATGGATTTGGTTAAAAAGATGTGCCTGATGAAAACGCTTTCCCTTACAGGAAAGTTTTCTATAAAAAATTTCTTTAGTGAATCTTTTTATGCAAAAAACGCCTTCCAAGACAATTTTGTATACACAAAAAGCGTCTTCCCAGACACTGTTCTGTACAAAACATGTCTGCCAGATACATTTATATGGAATAAATTACTTCAAATGTACTTTTCTGGACAAAAATTTCTTATGCACTTTTCTTTGTAAAGATAGCTTTATATGACAAATTTCCATGAGAAAGCTTTCTTCCATGACATTTTTCTATATTTAAAAAGTTCCTTCAAAGACAGTTCTTTAATGTAAAAGAATTTTCGTTATAATCGCATCCAAATTCAGATTTCCATATGGAAAAGGATACAATAAAGTCACACTCCAATACACTTTCTTAAACAAGTTATTTTTCAGGATGCTTTTCTGTGTAAAATAATTTAACGCATTTTCTATAAGTAAAAGTTCCTTCCATGATTTTTTTCTTCGTAACTTCTTTAAGTACACCTTTCTACATAAATTGTCTCTCCCTTCTCTCTAAATAATGTCTTGCAAGACAATTTTCTATGTAAAAAGAGTTTTCCAAGAAAATTTTCTATGTAAAAAGAGTTTTCCACGGAACTTTTTTATATGATAAACGCCTTTCAAACATTTTTCTTTTTTATAGAAAAGTTTTCCTAGACACTTTTCTGTATAAAAGTTTTCTGCTGTATATTTTTTTTTTATTTATTTTATTTATTTGTTCATCATACAGTAATATTAAGCCTTTAAGGCCAAAAAACACTTATATTACTTTGAATAAAATCCTGAATAGATATATAAGGAAAACAAACTGTACATCATGAATAATTATATGTTCATATATGTGCTAGTTATCTTTAGCGTTTTTTTTTTTTATTTTCTGCACATCAAAAACATCTTTCAAAAATTTCTAAATAAAAATGCCTTACGAGACATTTTTCCTTTAAAATGTGACTTCTAAGACCCTTCCTATATGAAAATTACCTTCTTTAAAAAAACACTTCTTTTTATTTTATAACTTTTTCCAAGCTTTTTTCCTATATAGTTTCTGTATAAAATGGTTCATAATTTTTTGCATAAAAAGTGCTTTTGCTATATAAAATTTTCTATAAAAAAATTTGCTATGTAAAAAGACCCATGACGCTTTGCTATTGGGAAGTCGATTTCCAAAACACTTTTCGATATTAAAAACTTATTTCCGTTAACTTTTCTACATAAAAGAAGCTTGACAGCGTCTTACACGATACTTCTATGCTTAAAAAGTGTCTTCCAAAAAACTTTTCTATGTAAAATTTGCTTTTGCTTTTCTATATTTAAAGATTTTCCAAATACACTTCTTCATATGAAAAACCCCTTTCCATTCTTTATTTATTTATTTGTTCATCATACACTAATATTAAGCCTTTAAGGCCAAAAAACACTTATATTACTTTGAAAAAAAATCCTGAATAGATATATAAGGAAAACAAACTGCACATCATGAATAAATATATGTTCATATATGTGCTAGTTATCATTCTGTATACAAAAATAAAATTACATAAAATGAAATCTGCTTGCCCTGCACTTTATGTTAAAATTACGCTAAAGAAATTACCTTGTACTTCCTTTATCAACGAAAACTTAACTTCAGCAGGCTGACGGTTGCATACAATATCCGTTTTTACCACACACTTGGGGTTAGTTGCAGTTACACGGGGCGTAGATAAGAGAAACAGGAACTCTCTACAAATACATGAAAAAATGCATTATAATAATGGGCAGGGCATAATCTGTAGTCTTGTTTTATCCAACTCTTTACATAGCTATTGATAGTCAGATATAATAAGTCAAATCTAAATAATTTTCTACTTTATGTTTTTGTTTCAGAATTGTTGTCCAATACTTTTATCCCTCAAATTGGATCGAAAGGCTTCAAACTGACGCCTACACCGACCAAAATGTCCACGGAGCGAGAGCTGGCTCCGGGCGGGCCAGCTCAACTCCATAGTCTACCTATGACATTCCCGGATATTGGAGCCACACTGGCAGTGGGTATAATAGGCAAAATTTACCGTAAGTACGCTTTTTAATCCTTATTTCAACTTTTTATAAGGCTAAAGATTTTTTTTAACTATTTTTAAGCAAATGTGTATGGTTGTCTATTATTTTTTTCCATATGCCTGTCCCAGAATGTTTTGACGTTTATCATCCACACCGAGAAAATTCGTTTTCTTATGTCATTGGTTTCTCGCGCATGCGTTGTCCGACTTTTTCGAGTATCGAAAAATGGGAAAACATTTTTTGTATATGTATATATATATATACAAATTGTTTACAGCATTCTTTAAGTTGCTCTCTTTTTAAATGATTGCTTTCGCTTTACCAGTGTTGCATTGCGGGTTACACAGCGTAAACTCATTTTTAATTCATACGATTGCAGTCCCATTTACAAATTTATAAAACCGCAACACAATAAAATGAATCTAAACGTTAAAAAATGTGTATATGTACACTTAAAAATTGTTTATATCAAAGCGACGCGAGAATTTGAAAATCTTTAAGAATAGTTTCTGTTAGAAAATATCCTGCATGGTTCGGTATGTCAAAAACATAAGAACAACCGACAAATTTTCTTTATATATGTATATATAGAAAGGAAATTTGAACTGAAATTTAAAAAATAAATTAAAAAAAAAATTAAATTAAATTTAGTGATATGCTTTTGTCCAAACTTTGTTCAAACGATTCCAACTTGCAATGATTACAACTATTGCAACATCAATATACCAATCGTTGACGACTGATTACGGCATGAACAATTTTTGGTTTAATCTATTAGAAATGGAATTTAACCTAAAAATGTACATATATTCATGTACATACATTTCCATAATTTTAAAAATAACGTCTTTAAATAACTGGTCGTCATAAAACATTTTTGCGCGATTGACTCTCAAAAAAGTTTTCAAAAAGTATGTTATATTAGAAATTGCGAATATACAATATTTAAATATTTACCTAGGCTTTCTTTGGCAACATTTTTGGTATAACATAGCGAAGCTTTTTAAAGCCTTCACAAACAAGTAACTGTAAGGTAAATTCTATTTTAGAGCTTGCAAGATATTTATATTTGACAAAAATAAAACTTTTTCCGGCATAGGTCCTAGTTTTATTAGATTTAATTCTGCTGCATTTTATTGAAAGTTGAGCCGATACAGGGAAGCTGTGTAAAAAAAAACCCGTTTAAGCAATGACTAATTTTTTGTTTTATTTTTATTTTACACACGTCATCTGCCCTTTATCTACTCCTATCACCAAATAGATATGAACGAATAAAGTAGCATAGTTGGGAAGACTTAAGGGAAAAGAAATCAATATATGACAAGGTAGTTATCATTTTTTGTGGCTGACCATGCCAACATGCGGCTATTGTACATTATTTCAACCGCGGTCTTCTCTATGTGTCTGACGAGTACTTCGAGTAGTTGAGTAATTGACAAGTGTTGAAAATGTTTCTCAACTATGACATTCGGAATCATTTTTAAACAACAGGTTCCGTCGAGTGAGTCTAAAATAAAATACGTGTAAGCTCACTAATGTGAGAAGCTCCCCGATATCTTATTTATGAAGTGTAAGAGAATTTGTTTTCAATTACATAGTTATCATTATTAAATCGGGAAATTGTGTTTTGTTTGCTGCACTGCTATAATTTGGCACTATACGTTTGGGCTCGACTCGCTTTATTTTAAAACTAAAATCTGGAATCAGTTATTTTAAGAGAACAAATTTGTTTCCCAAAATATTCAAAAACAAGCAATGGCTAGTCGACAGGCCAAATCCTTTTGAATAAGGAAATAATATGACAAACAGATGCGGATGGAGATTCGTCCCCGCTCTGTGGGGATTCGTGCATTTTTAAATCCTCTAATTCTTTCAAATGGTTAAAGTTGTCTGGAATTACCGACATGAGTACTTCAGGGTCACGGGTATTTCGTAAGAACATACAGTTATGGCTACATATCTACACTAGAGCAATGTGTCCAAATCACTATTCTTGCAGGAAATATTTACCACTTTTAGTACTGCTACATTATTCTAATGAAAAAAGAAAATGCCAATAGAAGATTATCTATGATGCTTTAAAATCCTAATTATATAAAAGCCTGCGTGAGTCGTAAACCTGCGGTATGTGAACAACTTCCAATTGAAGTAAACAATACATATGTAGCGGTTCCACCTTTCAGTTCAGAGGTCTTTGCTGCAAATCCAAATCCTTGGTTTTTACCAAAAGCTAAATGTGAAAAACAACCCTCGAAAGACCTTGCGAACCTTATATTTTCTCAAGTATACACTCATGTGCAAAATAATATAAAAAAAAAACATTAGAATGCAGTGTACTCGTATTATTATGAATCAAGTGTAAGCTATTTTTGCTGTATTTTGGTAATACAGTGATATTCTTTGAAAAATCACATGCTACAGTGGAACGAATTTAAGAGAATTTGGAATCCCAATGTGGATAATCCCGCTTTATTAGCAGTTTCCCCGATGACACCAAGTTAAACACTTGGCAACCCTCATAGCTTACTTATTGATTCCTTTCCATCTACGATTCTTCAACGCAAATGTAACTTAACTTACTTTTGCTCCCCACAAACTTACCTCGATGATTTTACGTTCTCGGCAAATGGATCGAATGAGACTGTTATGCGATTCACACCTTTTAAATTTATGAATTTCAATTCTTTACGAATGGCCGACACAATGCCTTGTGAACGTTTTAAAGCACCGCTGTAATATATAGACATTTTCTTTGGCGATATTCACTTTTAATAAAATTCCGGAACAGTACCGATAATGCTGCTGTTTTATAATATTCCTCTATCCTCTTTAAATTTCACCTCTTAAATGTCATAGACGGACCATGGCAACTTGGTGTACAACACGATAAAAAGTGTTGCCAAGTTTTCTTTCTTAGATTTTCTAGCCTTCACCTTTTGCTTGGATTTGTGGCAAGACGAAAAACGCTATAGCTTTTCAATGTTGTCAGTATTGTTTTTTATATTGTGAAAGAACGAACGTCGAGAATCGTGCGAGTGAAAATTGTCTTTGTAAAATTTCAATTGAATATTTTGCATAATGCATGCAATTCAACTTTGATAGTTTTACAATAAATCGAAATTGTAAAGCAACGGGAAGTCGCGACGCGCAATTCAATAAAATTTACAAATTTATAGCGAAATATTGAAAAGATAATCTCGTGAAAAAACGGGCCAGCAGAAGCACCTTTTCAACACTCATACACACACACAAACGCACGCTCGCCTGCACACTCAAACAAACAGCAACACAACACACATTGTGGATAACAGATATAACGTTGATGTCCGTGGCGTTTGTTGTGTAGTCAAGCCTTCGTCAGTCACCGTACCAGTACCCACCGTGTTGTATTCTTAGGCTTCAACAACGCAAAAAAAGGCGACCGTCTACAACGCGAGACCAAGAGAAGTCCCGTTCTTCATTGTCGCCATCATTATCATCACGAGCCGCAGAGCGTCTTAGAAAGGAGCTGTGCTCCGAAGAGGAAGACATCTAAACGATTCTCGACACAAATGTACACGCAGTACTCACTTATATGTTAGAGAACGGAAAAAAGCATTTACAAAAGTGATTCTTAGCATTAAATAATAATTGAATTCTGAAACAAAGGAAAAAATTATGCCCAAGAAGGCCGCTGTCGCCGCGTTTAATAGTTGAAAACAACAACAAAAATTGTGCCTAATATTGTGTTCTTCATTTGCTGTGTTTCAAATACAAGGAAAAAATTTAGAGAAATTCTCCGTAATTCTAAGAAAATTTAACAAAAAATTGCCATTTGTGTAAACGAAACCAAACGAATGTAATTTAACAAAAAAAAAAAAAAAGCAAAATCAATTCTCTACCACAACGTGATACATTAAAAGGCTGATTTCCCCCCAACAACAAGAAATACACCCGTTAATTTATTGAGAAAACCAAAACAAAAAGAGAATTAAGTCTTTCTTTTCCTAATAAATTCATCAGTATAAAGTATCAAACATGTATCCCGTAGGACAACGTAAGTTTTAGCTGATCACCGTCAAGGGAGAGACAAGCAAATATAGTAAATGTGGACTACAACAACAATTGTGTGAATAACAGTTATCATTTTTTGCATCTAACACCTTATTTTTCTCGTTTCTTGTGAGCAAGAAAGAAAAATAAGTACGTATGTATTCTCTTTTGGTGTTCTAATTCGTTGCATTTTCGTACGTTGGCTGCGCTGAAAGATGTGTGGCAATTTGGCAGCACTGCAGGTGCAGTGGTTTCTGTGGATTTGTTCGGCAGAGGCCGGAGGCGGCGTGTATCAACAGCCGCCGTCATTTTTTTTTTATTTTTGTTTGTTTTTATGCATCGTTACGTGTGAAGTAGGGCTGTTGATTTATATAAAAGGGTGGGTGTTAAATTGAGACTGAGACTCACAAATTAGGTTTGCAACTCCTTTTAAATATGCTGAAGAAAGTAGAGAAATGTCTTCCCACACGAAAATACATATAAAAACGCATTATTCATACGAGAGAAATGCCGGGGAGAAGACATTTCATATAGAAAAAATGCTGGAAAAACTATTTTCTCATAGAAGTTTTTTTGACACTTCATATAGAAGTTCTTAATATAGAAAAGCATCTAAAAAGGGGTCTCACTCACTTCTATATAGAAATACACATATCATAGAAAACGTTTTTTAAAAAGATTCTTAGAATATACCCTTCACACAGGTAGATATGTCTAAAGAAATTTTTCTTTCTCCTACCTCCATGCCGGGGAGAAGACATTTCATATAGAAAAAATGCTGGAAAAACTATTTTCTCATAGAAGTTTTTTTGACACTTCATATAGAAGTTCTTAATATAGAAATGCATCTAAAAAGGGGTCTCACTCACTTCTATATAGAAATACACATATCATAGAAAACGTTTTTTAAAAAGAATCTTAGAATATACCCTTCACACAGGTAGATGTGTCTAAAGAAATTTTTCTTTCTCCTACCTCCTATAGCGAAACATTGTTCATATATAGAATTATGTGGAAAGGTATTTTACATATAGAAATATCCCTCAAGAGGGATTTTACATATAGAAATGATGTTTGGAAGACACCTCGTATAAAAAAAGTTTCGTATGTTTCTCAGATATTTTGTATGAAAACATAACTATAAGACATTTTTCAAGAGATTTATTTAATACAGTTTTCGTTCAAAAACTCACAAAAACAAGTCTCAAAAGAAATGCTTAAAACAAACATGTTTCCTGCACATAAAAAATGTATGGCAACACACTATTCGTATGAAAAATGTTCATGAAAAGACAGTTCATTTAGAAACGTTCTGGGAAACAATATTCGTATCGAAAGGTTTGTGGGAAAACATTTTTCATACAGAAAAGTTTTTGCGAAGACATTTTTTGCATAGAAAAGTTGTTGGGAAAGCAATTTTTAGATGAAAGAAACATCTCAAGACGCATTATTCATATGGAAAAGCGAAATAGAAGAAACATTTCACAAAAAAAAAGGTATGTAAAAGTTTTTGGGAAACCCATAAGTCTTGGAGGTTTTTTTTCAAATGCCATATTGAGAATAAAAATCCTTCATAATCCTTCATAATAAATTAATTGAAACTAAAAACAAATGTTATCGTAAGATCTCTCGGAAGGACTTGGTTTCTAAGCATAGATTCCATCAAGTGGTCCCATTCTACTTGAATGTGTTAAGAATACAAATTTCATCGCAAACTTTTGTAGACATAATGTCTTTTGGGATGTAATTTGATCGCAGAAAATTGCAGGAGAAGTCTGTTCAAAGACACCATCTGCTCATAATTCATTAGAATCGCCTTATTAAGTTATCCGTAACTTGCTTATAATTTCTGTCTTCTACATAGATTGTTGAAAGAAAGCAATAATTGATTGGCACCAACTCCTAATTGAAGCGGGACGCAAAATGTGGCGACACATTGTTGTTATAAAATTCAACATTTTATTCAGCATATTTTAATGTACGTTTACACACAGATATTGGGCTAATGAACCAGATGTGTATGAAATACAGTTCAATCTTGCAAATAATGAGGTCATCGGTTCTTCCAAAGATAATAAATATGTATGATTATGTTTTGCCGGATGCATCATAATTTCATTGTTTACCTCTGTTGTATTTATAGCAGCTAATGTATGTAATGCAGATTCAAATAATTTCAAGCTTTTTGTTTCTGTTTGTTTCCACTCAATTCAAGAATTCCCTTTAAAGATGATGGAAATGTAATCGATGTTTAGAATGGATTCCAATTAGGGGGCAAGTACAATAGACGAAATAGGATCTCATCTCATGACAGTGCTTTAGCCTCACAATTTTTTTCTTAGCACAAGTTTTAAAGGCAAAAACTGTAAGCTAACGTTTTAATACTGGACATTTATCGTTTTTGTGCCAAGTAAACACCAACAGGACAAAACATTAATAATTCTTCAATTGTTGTGTGGCTCCACATGTTACCCATAAATATTCTATTTATTATAAACTACTCGTCATGATCGTGGTCATTTCTATTAAATTACACTATTTTAGCCCGACTCACTGTTAATTTCATAACAATTGTATAACACACATATTCGTTAATTAATAAATGCACTTCTTCCCAATAACCTAATAATTGTTGTTTGTAATTTAATGTTTATATCACATTTATTTTTAATTTTTGTTTTATTTAATTTAATTTTATGTTCTATGATTCTTTTTATCATTATTTTCTTTCTATAATTTGTTTTTTATTTCATATACTTTATCGTTTCTGTTGTAATTTTGATTTTTATTTTTCGTTTATTTAATTTCATTTCTCAATTATAGAATCACAATGGACTCCCACGCACACGAGGCCTCAGAGCCCTTCTCAACCGCAGACTAGCTTCGATTCAGTCACATGTAAATTATCCAATTGAATTTCCTTATCCTTAACAAACCAAAAAAAAAAAAAAATGAACAAGGAATGAAACTACATTTTGAGCTGCATTTGATTAACGCCCCATTATTGTTGCCCTTTCTGTTTTGAAATTAAAACGCTATACGTGTGTGTGTTGGATTGGAGGATTTGGTATAATTTAGTGAAAGAAAAAGAGAAAGGGAAATAGGAAGATCTAAAGAAGTTAGGAGTGCTGCGAGATATGCTCTAGTCCTTATTTTTATAATTCCTTTTCCTTATATTTCCAACTATGTGCTTGCTTTCATTCTTCCGCGGCGTTACAGATGAAATTTGTTTAAAAAAGCATGATTATGATCAATCAATGCTCAGGTCGTCCGCAATAATTCATTCTATTAAAAACATAAACATAAAGGGATTGGTCAATAAATCACCAACCGTTTTTTTTTTTTTCAAATTTATTGTATTGCCGAAATAACGCAATTATGCCAACGAACAATCTAGTCATCAAAACACTTTTCAAAATCTATTTTCTCGAAAAGACATTAGATCTTGTCTCGACTCGACTCGTTCTAACATGTTTTCCGCTTGTTTTTGAACGAATTCCATGTATTTCGGCCCTAGTCGACAACACGTCTCATATCCCAACAATGATATAAAATGGTCTGAATTGATTCATGAAACATAGACAGTTCAGCAGCTATTTTTCTCAAAGTTATGTCACGATTTTCAGTCACCATTTCGTTCACCTTCACCAGATTTTGAATAGACCGTGTTTTTTTTTAAGTGAATTCACCGTAGGCATTCTGTAACATTTTCTGCACTTCGTCACACGAGACAAATTCTTTGTTTGATATTTTTTACCATCGTAAAAATTGCAAAACTCACTTCAGATGAACTGACAGTCGAACAAAATCGCACTCAAACTCCGCGCTAACATAGAGGATAGTTCTGCCAACTACGCGGCAAAAATAATGTTGGCTGTCGCCTTAAGCAGGCTTTTTAAATAACGAAATCTCGGTAATTCTTTTTTTTTTTTTTGATACATTCAAAAAAGCCAATTATCATGCTTATCTTAACAAGTGCATTTCCATGTCTATTAGATTGAACAAGCAGCAAGCATCGATAAACCTTTATTTTTTTTTATATACCTATATAATATAATTTTTGTGATTGACCTCGGCGTAATGATTAGCACACGCGACTATCGATCGTTACAGCCAACCTATCATCATTTGAGCGGCGGTCTTGTTGAGTGAATCTAAAAATAGAATGCGTGTAAGCTCACTGAATGTGGGAAACCTCCGTATCTCATTCATGGGATGCAAAGAATTTGTTTTTTTTTTTTTAATAATATCATTTTTCGGTCGCCGGGCTTGTCACAGGACGTCATGAAACTCTAAAGGGGGTTGTATAATCTAGTATAAATATATCCAATCCTTTAAATTAAATGGCAATCCAAATTTTCCTTATAGATTATGTCAGATTGTGGCAAGTACCGTTTATAAGCAAAAGACATCTTTACTCACTTTAGCTTAATTTTGTTTTCAACCTTTTAGTCAATCAAGCATAATGCATTATCAAAAAATCTTAAATTTTAGATTTTGCTTCGTCATCAATTTCACTAACACAAGAAAAAGCCTTTGTCATGCATTTTGACCGTTTATATTTTCCTTAAAACAGATTCTTGAGTAGATCCCACACAGAAGATAGTCACTGCCCCTGAACTGAATTACTTTCACTGATTCTATAGCAAAGGTTCTTGTTAAGATTGTTCCCATCAGAGTAGAAAACGTGTGCGCACATGTGCGAAATAATGAAAGAGAAACGTTTTGTGTAGAGAAATAAATCCTCTATTAAGTGTGTTACATTTATATCTTGTGAAAAGTGTTTGGGAAATATTTTCCATTACCCTAAAAAAAAATTGATACTATTTCACTTAACGGATTGCATATTTCCAACCAAAAGTAGTCAAAATATATTATAGTATTACTGTTTTTTTTTGGAAAAAAAAAAAATTAAAAATTGTGTGCGTAGTTTAGGAGATATATCTTACACGGGAATAAATCATGTTACCAAATCCTTTAACCCACCATTTAAGTGCAACCCCTTTTTAACCACCAAAGTTATATTATATTAACCTTTTTATTCTTAAGTTATTGCAAAATTTAAAATTGATTTTGAATCTAAAACCCACTAACCAAGCTTGTCGACTAACTAACCATAGAAGTACAAGTAGTTAAACTTTTGCGCTGTTTGCCAAAGGAACCTTGTTTCGCAGATTTCTAAATTTGTGTAAATTTATAATTTTTTTATACTGAAAAATATGTCAGAGAATGACAGCATGATTCGTGTCTATGTGTCCATGTCCTTTGTTGCGGCCAACTCCGTAGCTATTTCTTTTTATTTTTCATTAACTTTATCTTTACACTTTATTGGTTTTTGGTGCAATCACAGTGTTGGTACGTTAAAGTTCAGGCCGTTACTTGCTCTCAGACCAACCCTGTCAGGGATTTGTGTTTCTCTTTACATTTCGTCAAAAAAAGGAGACGTAACGTATTTTGTGATTTCGTGCCAACCATAAAAAGCCTAAAAACTAAGAATATACGGTTAATTGTTTAATCGGTTAACCCGATTAATCAAGGTACATATTAATTAATTAATTAATTGATTGGTCATGCATTTGGATTAGTCATATAAACGATTAGTCGATTAATCTTTATTTTGAGTACTCAAAACTAATGGACAATTGATTAATCCAACGATTAAATAGTCAAAGCTAGAACAACAGAATACATTGTATTTCACATATTTTATTGTATTCCATTCTAAAAGTTGTACCACAATGTCCTTGGGCATGATCCATGGATATTTCTTTATTATTGTTCCTATGCATAGAATATTTGAATTTGTAATAAATTATTCAAATATGAGGATTACAAATGTAAGATTAGATATGAATAATTGGAACTTTCGATTAACCGATTGACTGATTAACTGAAATATGGATTAATCAACTAATAATGAAACTATTTGCAGCTAAGTTTGTGTAATTCTAATTCAACAGAGTAATCCTTCAATGCTAATTATAATTGAAATGTATATGAAATATGTCATAAATGGTTTACTTTTGAAAACTTGTCCGCAACTATTAAGGTATAAATCTTTCCACAGAACACAATTTCTTGGATACAATTTCATATACTTCTGTATATGAGCTAACACCAGTGTTGCCCGATTTTCGTATAATGAATCTCTATTATTGTAGCAGTAATAATAGATAGAACTTTTCTTCGTCGTTGAAAATTTTCTCTTTCACAATGTAATTTTTATTTATACTATTAGCATTAGATGTCATTGTCATAGACGTATTGTCCTTTCTTGCATACAAAGCATGAAATTTGAAATGGTTTAGCTTTGATTTGTATTATCTTACTCCTCAACAATTCTTTTGAAATCGATTAATATTACATTTTACCATATTTATTTTTTAGCACCACCAGCACCTGGTTCATCTGTGAATCCCACCGCTGTAACCAGCCCAAGTGCTTCTAGCGTTGCTGTAGGTGGTGCCGTCGGTGGCGCCTCATCCACCCAGGCAGCTGTTGACTCGGCTTTAGGTGCTTCATCGACTGTAACAACGACAGCTGCAGCGGCTGCTACACCCACCACACAACCCGAACTGCCTGTATTTACATGTCCTCGCCGTCCCAATTTGGGGCGCGAAGGCCGCCCCATAGTATTGCGCGCCAATCATTTTCAAGTTAGCATGCCACGTGGCTATGTTCATCACTATGATATCAATATACAACCGGATAAATGTCCGCGCAAGGTTAATCGTGAGATTATAGAGACTATGGTCCATGCTTATAGTAAGATATTCGGCGTTTTAAAACCTGTCTTCGATGGTCGTAACAATCTATACACACGTGATCCATTGCCCATTGGCAACGACCGACTAGAATTGGAAGTTACTCTGCCGGGAGAGGGCAAAGATCGTATATTCCGCGTAACCATAAAGTGGATGGCTCAAGTGTCACTATTCAATCTGGAGGAAGCTTTAGAGGGACGTACACGTCAAATACCGTACGATGCTATTTTAGCTTTAGACGTAGTTATGCGTCATTTGCCCAGCATGACCTATACACCTGTTGGACGGAGCTTTTTTAGTTCACCAGATGGCTATTATCACCCCTTAGGTGGTGGACGTGAGGTGTGGTTTGGTTTTCATCAAAGTGTGCGTCCGTCACAATGGAAGATGATGTTAAATATTGATGGTAAGGTTTAAGCAGCGTTCACAATGATAGCAACATCTTCGTATTTTTTTTTTTTTTTATCTCGCGCTTTTCTACAAATGTGTTACACAACTTATAGAACCAGAGCCAGTAGTTTCAGAGAAGATGTAAAACATTTATTCTAATAGAAGAAGTTGTAAAAAGTATTGGAACGGAAAATTAGCAGAAATACAAACAACGAATTTAATGTGGTATTTTTTTCATTTACTAATATTTTTTTGGTTCCAAAGCAACTTTATCGAAAAAGTAATAAAGCAGAAGAGGCCCAAATGTTTCTCAATTCTATTAAAATTTATTACAATTTAAAAGTTTTAGTGCAGGGAAAAGATTTTATTAGTAAAACTAGTAAAATTTGTACGCGTAGCAGAAAATAGCTTTTGCTCGAAATAAAATAATTCAAAACAATAATGCAGCTAGATGATGCTCTTTAAAATTTCATTTTCAAATCCAGGTTTCGACTGTGAATATTTCCGTCCAAACGTGCAAAAATAAAGCAGATCCAAACAAACACCCTTTAACATACTTTTGTAAATCTGGTGTGACCGACCGTGGCGAGATGGTTTGTACAAGTGACTACTGTTCGCAGGGTTCAATTCTGCATCCCCTATAATTGTTTGAATGCCGGTCACCTTGATGTGCGTGTAATCGACAAGTTTGGTAAATGCTTATCAAACTGTGACATTCGCAGTCGTAAGCTTGCATGTAAACTTACTGAATGTGAGAATCTCTCGATATCTCATTCATGGGATGTAAGGCAATTAGTTTTTTAATCAGGTTGTGGGAAACAATTGAATTTAAAAAAAAGTTATCCACAAGAATGGTGACTTATGGAACAGTTGCCCTATATTAACAAACAAGTCATAAAACCAAATCTGTTATAGGTTGGAGAGGTTGGGGAGGAATGTTTCAGCTAGGTAGTTATCAGTAGTTTCTTCATACGTTTTGGAAAAAGTTTTTTGTTTTGCCTGTCGAATTTGTCGCTAACATTGTATACGCTGCTTTACTAGCGGAGAAGAATTTTTGAACTTTCACTGAAACCTTTATGTTGTCTTTACAGTTTCCGCTACGGCTTTTTATAAATCCCAACCGGTTATTGATTTCATGTGTGAGGTTTTAGATATTAGAGATATTAATGAGCAACGTAAAGTACTAACTGACTCTCAACGTGTCAAATTCACGAAAGAAATCAAAGGCTTGAAGATCGAGATCACTCATTGTGGTCAAATGAGACGTAAATATCGTGTCTGTAATGTTACTCGAAGACCAGCACAAATGCAATCGTAAGTTAGTTTAAAACTGCAAAATACAAAATTGTGTTTATACTTTCAATTCTTTCCTTAAGATTCCCCCTGCAACTAGAAAATGGTCAAACGGTCGAATGCACTGTTGCAAAGTATTTTCTCGACAAGTATCGCATGAAGTTACGTTTCCCCCATTTACCTTGCTTACAAGTCGGCCAAGAGCATAAGCATACTTATCTTCCTTTGGAAGTGTGCCACATTGTTGCTGGCCAAAGGTGTATTAAGAAGCTCACCGATATGCAAACTTCTACCATGATTAAAGCCACCGCACGTTCAGCACCCGATCGTGAAAGGGAAATCAATAACCTGGTCAAGAGAGCTGATTTCAACAACGATTCATATGTGCAAGAATTTGGTCTAACCATTTCTAATTCCATGATGGAAGTTAGAGGTCGCGTGTTGCCGCCACCAAAGCTTCAATATGGCGGCCGCGTTTCCAGCATGACGGGACAAGTAAGAACTTTTAGACGATAAGTGCATTTTTCCATTTAGTAAATTTTGTTTTCTATCATTACACCAACAGCAACTTTTCCCACCTCAGAACAAAGTGTCGTTGGCATCGCCTAACCAAGGTGTCTGGGATATGCGTGGCAAGCAATTCTTCACTGGTGTGGAGATCCGAGTGTGGGCCATTGCTTGCTTTGCTCCGCAACGGACGGTCAGGGAGGATGCCTTGCGTAATTTTACTCAACAATTACAAAAGATCTCAAATGATGCTGGTATGCCCATTATTGGCCAGCCTTGCTTCTGCAAATATGCTACAGGCCCAGATCAAGTTGAGCCTATGTTTAAATATTTGAAACAATCATTTGCCAGTTTACAATTAGTTGTAGTAGTACTACCAGGAAAGACACCGGTTTATGGTAAGTAACCGGATCAGACAAATGCAATGTAGAATAGAATTAATTGTCCGCATTTTAATTCTATTTCAGCTGAAGTAAAACGAGTTGGCGACACTGTTTTGGGCATGGCAACGCAATGCGTTCAAGCTAAGAACGTCAATAAGACCTCCCCACAAACTCTGTCAAACTTGTGTCTCAAAATCAATGTGAAACTGGGTGGCATTAATTCTATCCTTGTGCCCTCTATACGTCCTAAAGTTTTCAATGAACCCGTTATATTCCTGGGTGCCGATGTAACGCATCCTCCAGCCGGGGATAATAAAAAACCTTCCATTGCTGCGGTTGTGGGTTCTATGGATGCTCATCCTTCGCGTTATGCTGCTACCGTACGTGTCCAACAGCATCGCCAAGAGATTATCCAGGAATTATCCAGCATGGTGCGTGAATTGTTAATTATGTTCTACAAATCAACTGGAGGTTACAAACCCCATCGGATTATCTTGTACCGTGATGGTGTGTCCGAGGGTCAATTTCCCCATGTTTTGCAGCATGAATTGACGGCTATACGAGAAGCATGCATTAAATTAGAGGCTGAATACCGTCCAGGTATTACGTTTATTGTCGTACAAAAAAGACATCACACGAGACTATTTTGCGCTGAGAAGAAGGAGCAAAGTGGTAAATCTGGTAATATACCAGCTGGCACCACAGTCGATGTAGGCATCACACATCCCACGGAATTCGATTTTTATTTGTGTAGTCATCAAGGTATTCAGGTAAGACAGCGATCAAGATATATGCAGAAATAATCGATTTATAGAATATATAATAATGCAATCTGTATTCTTCAATTCATTTTGTATTTATTTTGTAGGGTACCAGTAGACCTTCGCATTATCACGTTCTCTGGGATGACAATCATTTCGATTCCGATGAATTGCAATGTTTAACATATCAATTGTGTCACACATATGTCCGCTGCACCCGTTCCGTGTCCATACCAGCACCAGCTTATTATGCCCACTTGGTGGCTTTTAGAGCAAGGTAAGTTTGTAAAGATATTAAAATAAATAATAACAAATTACGATTTTTTTATGCGTTATGTGTTGTGTTGTGCACTTATTTATTTTAACTTGTATATGATATTAAACTATTATCGCTGCGTTGGCAGCTAAAAAATAGTTTCCTTAAAAAAGAGCTGCGTTAGAAGTAGTAAAAGAAACACAACTATTGAGCATCGTTACTTAATAGGAAGGAATGAAAAATTAGGTTTAAGAAACAGTGAATAATCTGGGTCAACGTATTGCAAAAATACAATAATTTGTATTCATTCGCAATGGGGACTTTGCAATAATGTATCAATACCCGCCCCTAAGAGTCAGTAAATATATTTCATTTACTCAACTCAATCGTATGCCACCTTGACAACGTAGTGTCAATATTTCCGCTGTTCGAAATTGATATATTTCCGATTGAGTGAAGAACTCGAAATTACTTTCAAAATTGCAATCTTAAGATGTTGATATTGAATTATAGCGTCAAACCATAAATTGAACCTGATCCTTCCGACTCTCTATTACTTGGTCCTCCTGATTTGATATGTATTCTTTGTTTGGGAGTATGTCTTTTCATTGTTAATGCTGCACAAATGCTACTCTGACAGTGAGCTACAACTATCTCTTGCTCTAAGATAGGAATGCTCATTCTCTGAATGAAAAGCCCGTTGAAGAAAAATGTTAATTCTATGTACAACATCATTTATTTTCAGATATCATTTGGTTGAAAAGGAACACGATTCCGGCGAGGGATCACATCAAAGTGGTTGCTCTGAAGATCGTACACCCGGAGCTATGGCACGTGCCATTACTGTACACGCTGACACCAAAAAGGTTATGTACTTTGCTTAAATCCTTTTTTTATATACAGCTAACTACTGTACTATATTATAGTACTGCATTCTTTAAAATCACTTCGGAAGAAAAATATTCAAATTGAAATTATACCTTTCCTGAATCAATTTCTTTTTACACCCCGCTCTTATGAAAGAAGACCAAAATGCCAAAAAACAAAAAAAAAAAAACAAAAAAAAATGAAATTTTCCAATGAAAGAAAGGAACTACAAATTAAAGAAAAATATTCGAATATAACTAAAACAAATGAAAGAAACAATATGAAACTACAAGTAACACAATATATACAAACACAAATCAAAGCATTTTAAACAAAAACCGACGATTATAGGTAAAATATAATTGAAGTTTATGAAAATTTTTCCTTTGCGGAAAAAATGATTCATTTAATTTTTAATGCAAAAAGTGAAAAGAATACAAAATACAAAAAGCAAAAAGAATACAAAATACAAAGAAATTATTTATAATTTTTATTTTAGTATAGGTTTTAAGTCTAATTCTTAACTAAAAATGCAGAATATAGGTTATAGTGAACACAATAAACACCAACACAGATACACACACACCCCACACCCACACAATCAAGAAATCTTAAACAGATATGGATTTGCTGAATATTGAAGAAAACAAACATAAAATACATTGAAGGAAAAAGGTTTTCATTCAAATCTCTTAATTTTTTATGCAAGACCTACCTATCTATAGCATAGCTCTTGTGGGAAGATTGTAATTAACTACAATAACGAAATAGGGAACAAATTTCAACTAAAGTGAAACTAAAGCAACAAAACAAAATGAAAAAAAGAGAACAACTCAAACAAAACATTTGGGATTTTTCTCCAAATTTTAGATCAACTCCGCCGATAATTAATATTCTTTTTTACAAAACGCCTTCCTCTGTTTTTTTATTTCATTTCCGAAACCAAAGCTTCTTTTTAGAAATGTTATTGTTATACGTGTTTTTTTTTTAATTTAGTGAATTAGGAACTATATTTTAGCTCTCTTTCCTCCATTTCCTCCTTCTTTTCCCACTTTTTTAAATAAAAAATTAACATGAAAAAAAAATTATTTGAAACATTATTTTGTACACATTCTAATGCCCCCTAATCCCGTTTTTAAACTTCATCATTTTATGAAGCTGCAGCTTTAACTGATTCATTATAAAATGTATACTATGTTATTTAGATCTCTACCCGTCAAACAACTAAAAAACTAATATAAAAAACGCAATATTTAACCAACATGTTACATTAGGCAAGAAAAAAAAAAAAATAGACGAAATATGGAGTCATTTAGGGGAACTTTTGGAATGTGATTAATTGATTTGTATTGTTTTTTAAATCAACGAATAATAGGTTAACAAAATTTCACAAGTGTTTGCTTTGCGCCTTAAAATAATGTTCATGTTAATTGTAGATATCACATCAAAACAGGGCAGGACAAGGGCAAGACACGTGACTCGTGTTTCAATGACGTTGGGTGGGATTCACGGTCAAGACATTGGTCAATAAATAATGACCAAAGTTCAAACATAACCAGAAGATCTACCAGCATTTCAAAAAATAGTAGAAACTTAAAAACTGTCAGCTACTTCAAATGAGGAGGATGCAGTCGGAAAAAAACTAAAACCAAAGTAAAAAATTGTCATCGCCTTCACATGTGGAGGAAAGTTGGCGGAAATAAACTCAAAACATCAGCCACCATGCATACCTCGATACATAAAAGAAAAATAATAATTCCAAGGCTAAAATGATTCACTCGATGAGAGAATCATATCCACGATCAAATTTCGGTAAAAATAACGACTTAAAAGATTACCATCTTCCCCCAACCTTGCTTGCACCTAATTTCTTCCTACAGTCAATACGAGCAAAGTTTCTAGTTTTTGGGTACATCAATTTCTCGAAATTAACATTAGGCTAGTAGAGAAACACGTTCGAACAGAATCTGGGATCCATAATTTTAGGACAAATTCTAGAAATTGTAGTTGCTATTTCTCCATATATTAGTGAACTAGTGCAATTGCAATAAGAACACGAACAACTGAATCAGAACCGACACAAAAGTGCCAGTCATGCATATTTTAGTTATCTCCCTCGAAATAATTCCGAGATTCCGGATTTTGATGCATTGGGAACTTTTGTTAAAAAAAATACATACAACATGATTTATATTCACATTCATATACATTTATTAATCCATCAATTCCAATTTGTGGACTATAAGTATTAAAATAGCATATGCCAAATTATATTTTATGTTAATCATTAAAATAACATTAAGATTATAAAGTTTTCTCAAAGCCAAATTTATTTTTTAACGTATTCGAGTGATGTGATTGGCGAATTTTAATTTATAATCAATTTCATAATGAAGACAGCAAAACTAAGGCATTTAATTAAGATAGAAGTCAGAAATAGGAATTATTCGGTACAAAATAGTGTTAGAAATAGATTTAGATGATGTAGTACCGGAAACATTATACCAATGCTATTGATAAAACGATCCCCAACATTATTAATTTGAATTATTGCCCATTATTCTCAAACTAGTTTATAATTCACCATCTTAAAGCTTGTAGCGAGGTTTGGAAGTTGTTCACAGCTCCTTAATTTAGAACTAGTAAAGTTTCTTACAGCGTGCCAATGCCCTACAGGGTAAATCCAATAAAATTCGTATTAGAATGGTACCTAAAAACTCGAACAGCTCAGTGATTGGCTCCAAGTGTGACAATTTCATGCCAATACCCAGTGTTATAATTTGTTCCACTGATGGGTCTGTAGAACAGACCGTCAAATTTCTATAGAAACCAAGTTATTAATTGACACAATATAGAATAAGTTAGCCTAAAATATGCTTCCAAGATATTATGCAGAACAAGGGTATTAATCTAGGTCGAAATCTATCTTATATTGCGATTTCATTGCGAACATAATTTCAGTTATGAGGTGTTTAGTGCAAAATGGCAAAAATCTCCCCTACATTTTTCAGTTTCTATGCAATGAAAAAGTCCTATTGTCATTCATGTAGTTCTCACACGACGCATGCAATGCCCGAATGGATGCGCACGAAAGTGTGAGGTAAAGCCACCCAAATATAATATTTGACTTTCGAAATATTTCAAATAAAGCAATGTTTTATAAATTTATTACTTATTAAAACCAATGCTTTTTTTCTCTAAAGTTCACATTCCAATCAAATGAATTCTCTACTGTTTGCTATCTTTTGTCATCTCTATATATTGCCTAAAATAGAGTTACCTTAATATATAAACTTTCTGAGGAACACTTGTGGATACCGAATTATTCTAATAGTTACAAATTAAATTTATCATTTGGTTCCGTGTTCTAATCGCCAATTGAAGTAATAAATGCTTTTTTCACAAAAATGAGTAAACCAAGTTGCAGGGATATGCGTTACATTGTCTGTAAAAGTAGATGATAATATTAACTTTCCAAGTTCCATAAATTGTCCATATTTCTTCTATCCATCTTTTGCGCTGAGCTTTTTCCTTTTATATATCATACTGTTTATTTCTTCCTTCTTTAATCCTTTATCGCTTTTAATTTGCTTTTAAATTCTAATAGCTTTTTTAATCAAGCAATGAATTGTGTGTAAACATTTTACCTAGTAAATATACATATTATTTCTTCCATACTTAAATCCCTCACGCCAGCTTTCCATGAAAGAAAGTGCTTTCTTACATTGTAATTTTTAGTTAATTAAATCAGTTTTAGGTATAAAAACACAATGAAAAGATTAAAACAACAAATCCAAGCATGACGTCGTCTATCTTTATGTCTAAGAAAATGTATTTTAATTTCTATACTAAAAAACGGAAAATCAATAGATAATGTAAGTTTAAAATGGTGTACGGGTTTTATATTTTCTTTCTATTGTATGTAATTTTGTAATTTAATTTAGTTTTTAAACTTGCTAATTGAGCAATTTTTTACAACAACATCAAATCACATACACTCACACACACACACAATGTATGCACATATTTAACATATTGTTACGCGCTTCTAATTAATACTTTCTAAGGGATGATAAATAGATAACACTCTTCAAGCATGGGGTTTATAGCCTAAGTCATACTTAAATTCCTTAAGTTTCCATAGCTGATTAGCTGTTGCAAAGATTATCGAGCCGAAAGTGCCATTTTTCATTCCTGTTTAATCTCAACATCTGAAAATCTTAAATTTGGAGATAGTCTTGATTTCTTCAGTCAAAAAATAAGTCTAATTGATTGTACGAGATCCAAAGGAGTGGAAACAAAAAAAAATATAAATAAAAAAATTACATACAATCGTTGCTTTGTCATCACATTGAAAGCGCATGGTGAACGAAATTCCGTACATTATTCAGCCTTATGTACATTTTAATACTTTATGCGTACATGCCTTAAGCAACATAGAAAAATATAATATTCAAACAATTTAGATTTAGGGTTAGGAAACCTTTAAACATTTGCCACGTCCTTGATGCAAATACCCAAAAATCTACTGACAAAAATGCAATATCCAAGCCAAAGTACTTTTCTCAATCGGATAATTACTAAAGAAAATCAATCTATATGATAGGTTTCTGGGGTAAAGACATTTGAGATTCCAAATTTTTCTTATCAATAAACAATTTTGTAAAAGCAAGCTCTGAGAACTAGATTTCACCTTACAGGTCATCAGAGGACTTCAGATGATTTAAATTTTTAGTACATCGAATGATTCAAACTTGTTTTAAAGTTGCAAGCTCTTGGCTTATTTTGTACGTAGCCTATGTAGACTTGATTTTTCTATTAGCTGTGAAACCAAACTATAGCTATATAAATCACAATTTTGTCGAATGTTTGTAATCAACCCTTAGTAAGTACTATTAAGAATCCACGCGCGCAACATACCAGAATACATTTTAATTTTATTTTAACTATTACTAACAACAACAAAAAGAAAAAGGACAAAAAAACTACAACAAGAACAACAACAAAAAGGACACAGTTCAAGTTAACATTTGATTTTTGATAATTTAATATCGTAATGTATGTATGAAACCAAAAACAAAAACTATTATTGCAAACAACAATTAAGCAATCTCAAAAGCCATCACAAATTCATTAATGTTTTTTTTTTTTTTTTTTTTTTTTTTTTTTTTTTTTTTTTTTTTTTTTGAATGAAGACGCGTAATCAATCATCCTATGTGAGTTTAATTGCAAATAAACAGTAAAATTTTCCTTTCTATTCTATTAATATTAATATAAGAGAACATTTAAGGTTTAAAAAATAGAATGGGAGCTATGATTTAGACATGGCTTAGAATACTACGCAGAGGTTTTTTTTTTTCTTTGGATCATAAAGAATTGGGTTATGAACATATGGGCTGTTCATAACCCAAATCGATATCATTCACAACATTTGGAAGTTCTAAAGAAACTTTTTACCCACTTTGTTAGCAAGAAAATTGCGTAGAAAAACAATTAACTATGATGAGTCAACTCGATGAATTAATTGCCAAGCAGGAGGAAATACATAACATGATGGCATAAAATTGGAACCAATCTCTATGGAAACAACTCACTATACACAAACTAGTTGTGGAGCTGTTCAACAAGACTGGGACTAGTTTCTAGCTGGCATATCGGCTATCGAATATTATCGTGTAAATGTTAGTGCTTGCAAATAATAGGACTCGTTTCGAAATTATGATTGACGACATGTAACATCAAAATAATTCGCATAATTTTTGTAATTTCAGTATTTCTGTAAAATACTGTTTGGTTTTAGTGTCACCAGTAATAGTCTCGTTTTTCTAATTAGTTTACTCTAATAATGGCACAGAAACTTGGTCTTACTTCTATAGGTTATGAATTTGTGTTTTCTTGAAATAAAGAGAATTTTAATCGGAAAAACGTAACGAATTCATTATTTCAGCTTGCAAGGCTTTTAAAACACTTTTGAAAGACTATAGGTCAAACTGTTGAAAACCATGTAAATGGGAAAAATAAGCAACAGTTCCTTTTGAATACCTAAGATGTACGTTTTTGGTTTTGCCAATTTTTTTAAAATTTCCTGTTCCTATTACAAAATTTTTTGTCGGCGTTTTAAACAACAACTACGATGAATTACATTTTGAGCACAATTTTATAAAATTGGTTTTTGATGAAACATTTGCGCGCATTGTTGGAAATACTCCAAGCCCACGTCTAAACAATAGCGGCCCTCGACTCATAATAAAAATATGTACGCAATAAAATAGCAAATCTTTCACGAAACGTTATAAATACGTGTATAAATAAATTATATTAATTTTCACCACAAATGTGTGTATAAAATTTCCTATGGAATAAGTTATTTTAAAGCTTGGCGAAGTTTGCCTGAAAGCGAACTTATTCCGGCGGAAAAGTTATTTACACCTATTCCGATTACTTGTTACGCTATTAAACTACGCCTCACAAAGTAACCATTTCCAAAACTCCAAAAATATCCTGTAGACATATATATGTGTACACACCCAAGGTGAATAAATTAAATTAAAATTAATTGAAATTCAGTTTGTAATGTGGTCAAGTCGGCAAAACCGTGAAAAAAAAAGACTAGAATAAAGCCATCGTGAGTAAAATTAACTGTCAAATTGTGAAAGAAACAACAATTTTTTTGTCTGTTACAATTCGTGGTTAGGTAATTTAATTTTTTTAGGTTTGAAGAACGTTTCTGATCAGAAAATTCGCTTTAAAAACTTTTAATCAATTTTCCTGAATTAGGAGCTTTATACTTGCAAAACTTGGCTTACAAATTGAATTTTGATTACTGTGGAAACAATTGTGAACAAAAACAATTATTAGCCAAACACCAACAATCAATTAAAACAGAACTTCAATTATTACTAAATAATCATTATCATTAATTTACCACATATATTTCTTTTCTAAATAAAAACCAACAACAACACTACACAAGGGATTTAATTTAATATTTTAAGATTTTATATTTAAAACAAAAAACACAAAACAAAGAGAAAAATACTTAAAAATCATTTAAAATTTAAACAAACTAAACGAAACAATTAAAAGATACGTTATTATTATTATAATTATAATTATCATTATCATTACTATTATTATAATTATCATTACTATTATTATTATCATTACTATTATTATTATTAAAAACAAGAACACCCAACCATATACATGTTAATTATTTTTTTATTTTTCAAATTATTTTTTTTTTTAAGTTTTAAACAAAATTTTAAAAATAAAATAAAATACACATTTTTTGGAAATGTATTCGTTTGATTTATGTTGTAAATTTACACGACAAAAATAAAAAGGCATTCACATAGTAAAATTATTCATAAATGGTTATATACAGAATATACAGACACATATTGTAAATGAAATATATAATTATTATAATGACAGCAAACAGCAAAGCTTTAAATAGTTATTTGAAAAATAAAAGCGCATATTAAACGCCTCTAAAATGGGGTCCTGTTTGAAAGAAAAGTTATCAAAGACACAAATTATACAAACTCTATTATGTGAAACCTTTGCAGGACCCTAAACATAAAAAAACTGCATTAATTTATTTTTTGACAGGTAAAATAGAAACATATAATAATATATTTGGATATGATTTCATAGAAATCATAACTGATGTGAACCCTTAAGAAAGCAAATGCAAATAAACCCACTTTAATATAAATCTAAACACTATATTTACTATCTTAAAAAAGGTTTCTTTAAATAAATTTTAGTAAAACAGTTGGAAAACGTATATAGTATACATAATATTTATAACCATAACAAAAGCATAAATATTAAAATATTTTAATTTAAATTCATGAAAAAATGGCAATCTTCTAGTAGCACAAACATTTAATGTAATGGATTCAGAATTAAAATGCTAAAACTGCTATTTTCCACATTGTTTTCTCACATTATTTCCCGAAGTTCTATTGCACTTTTCTTAGTTTCTGTTTATTATTTATGAATTTTCCAATTCTTATGAATTAAAAATGCTGGCTAATAAGTACCGTCAATATTAGTTTCCAAAGCGGTAGAAAAGAAACAATTTCTCTCAAATCTATATCATTGTATTTTTACAAGAAGAGATGCGAGATTAGCACAAAATAATGTTACGCTTATATCGAGAAATCTCTATGTTCGGATCTCTGTGGGGAGGAGTGAGTACACGGTGATGCGATTAGATTACAACAACTCCACAGGCGGTAGGATCTAAGCCGAGTTAAATTGTTATAAAATGGATGGATATATACTACATTTGTCATTCTATGTTGCATACACGTAGTTGGAAAAATTAAAGCAGTCTTTCGATGGTATACATACATTCTTAATAGCTTCTAGAACACGAAAGTCATTGTCACCTAAAAGTCGTTAAAAATAAGTTCCGAAAATGTTTTTCCACTCTAACCTAAAAATCATTTTTTTGCCTAATAGTACATTTCTCTAGTATTCCGAATGTTAAAGGAATTGACACCAAAATGTGAGGGGAAAAGGTAGAATTTGAAAAAAAAAATATTCTTCCACTTTTTCGCGTTACCTAAATAAGAATCTTTTAAAACGAATTGCTTAATCGTGGTTTACAAATCGAAAATTGTTAGAAGTTATTATCAATTGTTATATTTACAGGAAACCGCTTATACTTCTTGAATCCCCATTTTTATTAGCGTCTTAGAAGCATGAAAAAATGTAAACCTTATATCGAGTATTCATTGATTCTAAGCATTCATAAGTATCTATAATTAGGCTGTTCCTTCCAATGTATCAATGAATAATGATGATTGTAATCTGTTGAATGCCACATATTTTAATAAACTCGACCCAATAATATGAAAAGGAAGTACGTCCAAAAATCTTTTTCATCATCATTATGCATAGAAAAAGTTTAAAATTTCACATATATCGTAAAAAACATTTCAGTATAATAAATTATTTTGTATGAGATTTATACACATAACTAAACAACAATCATTGAGAGATGTTTATTCAACAGCAATTAAGTGACACCTAATGATTTAAAAAAAGGAAGCCTCCATAATATATCAATCGTGCAAAATGTTAAGGAAAAAATCAAATATTTTAGGATTGGATAGAAAAAAACACTACTCACAAAGGACTATTCACCATCAACGTAGCTATTTAACATTATTTCCAAACTAAAAAGAAAAAAGAAGTTCAGAAATCAACGTGTTGCAACAGTTTTCTTCGGAATGCATAGGATAATGCATAGGATAAAATATTGAAAGTTCTTAGTGAATGTAGTAGATTGTTGTATAGTCGAGCTAAACGAGCATGACACGTTGTTAGTTTCGGGATTCGAAGTTGAGGATTCCTTTCCTAATTGGTCTTATGAATAGTAAGACATTAATCCCATAGACTGACGCTTACGCCTTATAAACTTTAGAAAGATGTTGTAAATATTCTGCACATACTGCGCTACATGCTCTTTAATTTTAACATTATGAATAAAACGTACTACCCTAATCAAAGTTTAATTACGTTTATTTTTATACGCTTGGAAAGATATATATCTAAATTATACAATTTCCTTAAGGTGAAATAACCATTGGAAACAACTAAATTTCTATCCAGCTACAGACCGAGATATTTCATACAATCAACAAATTCAATATTACTGTAGTCTAAAAGAATTGAAATATTGCAGATTTGATCGTTTTCAAAGTAACATTTATTGCCAGTCCTTTTAAATTCATCCAATTGGACAACAGCTAGCTTTGCCGTTGTGGATTAACTTCAATTTTTGTAGCGCTTTAGGAAACTGCAAACTACATTTAAATTTAGATTTTAAATTTAAATTTCATAACGTTATGAAAAATTATTTTTTAACAATTTTGGGATTTTAGTTAAACAGAAAAATTAAGCGAGCTTTCAAAAATTTTAAAATCTCGAAATAAAATTAAAATTATTAAAAGAAAATTTTTAAAATTTAAAAAATAGGTATGAAAAATGTATATTTCGAGCATTTTTCAAATTCGGCAGACCGCGGTAATCCAATTTATCCATCTTTTGTTTGAGTTTTATTCGACGGTTATATAAAAAAGTCATCTGAGGCATTGATTTGAATTTATCGCACTTACGTCCATAGAAAAGTGTCCCATAATACTCTTGTTTTTTTTTTATTAAAATCAAAACAATAAATTTCAATATTCAGAATTTAAAAAAATATATCCTTAAATATTTCAGTATTTTTTATTAAAAAACTAACGAAAATGTGCTAACACTACAGCAAACTTCAAAACATTTTCGGTCTATTCACATCGAGGAAACTGAAGCACCATTATCTTAAGCATTACAATCGTAACAGCTCAATTTCCTAAGCCGTAATTAGCTGGCATATTTTGTTCAAATTTATAACTGTGATAAAACTATTTGTTTTGATTTTCAAATAGCCCGATTTAGGGGGATCACAACGTCAACATTTTAGATTTTAATGCAGAATTTGACAGGTTTTGTACTGATTTCTGGTACCATATCACAGGTCATGATAAGGCGAAATTTCTCGTCATTTGTGAACTTGTGGAATTAGTAATTTTGTTTCTTTACTTGTTACCCACCGTAAAAACAAATAGACGTTACCATTTAACAGCATTTTGATCTATATTAACTTTGCAATTATTATTTTTTAAACCTTTAAGATTGGTACTATACCGACTTTTCACTGTGAATCTCCATGTAAAAAATGATTGTGAAGTTTTTCAGCACAAATTTAGGAGAAACATTTTCTAACACGGATTTGTAAACAGCTGATATAAACAGACTATTCTATTATATTGTAAAAACACAATTTTAAAAATAAAGTATCAAACATGTGACGATTAGCTGCACTGATTATTTCTCAGGAGGAAGCCATGTCTCATGAAATATTTTCCTTTTAAGACCTTAAAATTTCATATTGCTTGTTTGTGTTTATAAGAAGATTGTTATTGTAAAATAAAAACAAACAACACTTAAATTAACAGTTAATTAAAATGGAAATCATAGAAACTTCACGTAACTATAACAAATGGCAAATTAAATATTTATAAACTACTGTAAACATAAAAAAATTCAAAAAAAAAAAAAACTTGTAGTGAATACAAATGTTTTCACATCATATCTCTGTCCATTTATCAATATACACATTTGTAATACATATTTTATGTTTGTAACTGAAAATCGCCAGACCTCCGAAATGTTACACAATAATTAGCGTGGGTATAGTTGTCTTTAAGTCGTATATTGTATCTGTAGAAGCCACGAATCCTACTTCCTATCTTTTAATGCACCCCAAAATCCACAAAGCCAAAAAGAAAAGCAAATACGTATGTATGTATTCCAAGCAATTATTCACTTCCATTCATGTTTTCCTTTTGCGAGAAAAGAACGATTTACAAACAGAATAAATTACAGTTTGTGAAGTTAAACAGAGCAGCATATTTTAGAAAAATACGAACAGAAAGCAATGAGTTGTTAAAGAAATAAAAATATGTTTATTACAATTTTTTCTGAACATATCATTTAACTTTTTTTTGTAATTGTGTAATTTAACACCAAATATTAAAAATTATTCTAAACTCTGTAGAGAATGATCTGCCGCCAGGAATGGGTTAAAGTTTTAGCGCGATATCAAGAGCCACAAGTTAATACATTCTATATGAAATTTTATCCACGATGTCATCTTCGGTGAATAATGAATGTATGTACATGTATATGAAAGCGCCTATATTGCAATAGTAGTATTCTCACGTGGAGGTTTATTAATTATTACAATAAAAATGCTTTAAGCTTTTTAAACCTTCTATATATGGTAATGAAAATGTCGTTTGAATCTGTAAAATGAAAAAGAATGTACGTTCAACATTTTTGATTTTTTAAATTATTAGTATACCAAAGTTTTTGCTGAATGAGTGGTGGTGAGTGTTAATTTTGTGCTTAGAAACTTTTCGTAAAATTCGCTTCATTCCGCATAAAATTAGTAATTCAAAAAGGGGAGAACCATCTTCTCTTGATCGAAAGTGCTTGTTTCGAACTAATATTTTTTCAAAATGAATTGTTCCAATTCCATGTTCATTTTCTTTTGTCCTTATTGTTATTTGTGTACAAAATAAATAATAGATTCGAACTATTCCCGCACTTATATATTCTGCTGCCGTGATATTTATTGGTTGTTCATTATTTGGCCTTCTATACCACGACCTGCCGAAACCAATTTTCACTTTTTGTTGCACATATCATCTTCTAAAACTCAACATCGTATTGATATGACTATTGCTCCTCAAATGTAGTGACTAGCTTAAACAAATTTCTTCGCAGGGTGACTATTCAGGTCCAGAGACAGTCTTCAATATGGCTATTATCGTCTGCGGTGTAGACATTGGTTGAACAAGCAGTTTCATTATGCTTTTGAGGCTTGTTTAGTTGGTACCTCATCATCTTTATCCAGTTTTTATTTATTTTCATTCATTTTTCTTCCAATGTTAGTTGCCTGAGAATAGTAATAGTGTGAAATGTCATTATTTCTAAATACTCGGTACTACAATAAAAGCTGCATTGCAAAGCTATTCCGGACCGAACCGCTATCCTTTCTTAACTTGTCTCACATTGCCCGCCCAAAAAGAAGAAGCGAAATTAAAATCCGCGTAAACCGTTGCTCGGTTGATTTCCTAAGTTGGAAACTTGGAAACTTCGGATAAAAATTATATTGTACCGATATGGGATTTTATTCCAGATCTTGAGCTTACTCTAATTGTATAAATGTGCTTTAAGGGCTAGATCCTTGTCTTCTTGTCTTACAAACACAGGAAATGCTAAGCCAGCTCTGTCCATGTGCAGATTAAAACTGGCAAGGGGAAAGTAAATAAAGACAAAAATATCGCTGGCAACAAATTGCAAATAAATTTAATTAAGCTCCGTACTAAGATCGTTCACCGAATTTTTTTTTATATTAATTACTCATACGGATTTCTTACTTACTCGTACGAATTTCATAAAGCCTTTGCAGCACAAACATTTCTTCACACTAAGAGTAGTACTAAGAATAATATATACATTCTGTTACTTTTTATGAAAAATAGGTTTTCGTTGAAGAAACGTAACTCACCGTCATGATGGAACAGTGGAGGTGCAACATTTTTTTTAATAATTGCCTCAGTTCATTAATATTGAAATAGACGTTTTCTCTTGACACAAGTGGCAGCTTTTAGACACAAGTCTTTTTATCTCAAAATCAAAACTACTATTCAATCACAAAAGCAATTCTTAAGTGAGTTATATCTTGTGAAAGCGCATAGCCATTTACATCCTAAATTTTGTTATGATAAGGTCAATTCAAAACTACTATTGGAACCGAAAATGAAAAAAAAAAAAATCATAAATGAGTTGTTTCTTGAGAAAAGTGTTATCCATTAATTCGCTTAGCCGTTTACAATAGAATTTGCAATCTACACTTTTCCAAATACCTGGGATATTTTATACACTTTATAGACATCGCGGGCTAGATACATTATCCACCACTTCAAAATTATAGTATTCAATGTAAACGCTACGACGCAAACGAGTAGACTTCCTGTTCGTCGAAATTAAATTTAATTATCGCAGTCTATTGTATCATTCAAGGTGGTAGCTCGTTTACTGCCAAAACCGAATTCTTCTTAATGTTTTGGAGGACTGCATTAATATCTAGCAGTTTTTCGTGGTGGTACCGGTCTTGTTTTCCACAGCTTTTAATTTGAAAACTGAAATGCAGAACAACACATTTCCTATGGAATTCGAGTTTTGAAATTAAAACAAATAAATTTTATAAAACATCTCATTTAAATTAAATGTTCTAAAACTTTTTGCTTCCTATTTGAATTTTTCTTAATGTTATTTACTAAACATAATAATTTTTATTGCTTACCACAATTTTCACCATGAGGTAATCTTTAAAATAAATTTATGAATAAAAAGCAAACGAATTAACAAATCGGTGTCATTTAACAGATTAACGATGCTTAACTTAGATTTTACTAGTAAAATATTGAGAAAACTAATAATAATTATATTTAGTATAACTTTAAACAGTAACATTAACGTCATTAAATTTATTTAAATGGAATTGTTAGTGAAAGATTGACATTTTCTACACAAAAAAGCCAAGAGACAAAAAAAAACATTACTATTACAACTGTAATTATTTTCAAATGCCGGGAATAATATTTAAATATAGAAATGACAGAAGATAAAAAAAAATGTGAACTTATCTTAAAGAGAAACAACTATTATAAGAAGCAAGTAATACTTTCAATTTATTAAATGTTAAGAAATAAAAACAACAGCAACCGAAAAATTAACACCTATTTATAAATTCTGAAAAAAAGAAAATGCAATGAAATATAAAATAAACGGAAACAAAACTAGATCTATAGGAACAGAGATCTATGAAAACAGATATCCTTTTTTAAAGTACAATTTACAAATATCAATATAGTATTAGAGAGATTAAATTGTTTAGGGATTACCTAAATTTTAAATTACAAATTTCGAAAATAACTTAACAAAGTTGAACAATTTCTTTGAAATTATAAAATTTTAACTATTGAACTTTTTCGCTACAAAATAGAGAATCCCGCTACACAGTTCAGAATCCCGCTACACATATTCCATACTGCGAAATATGTATACAAAATGTATCTAACTGTTTTTTTAAACCCTACAAATTAATTATATTCCATCGAATACTGTTGATATTTATAAATTTTACCTTAAATTATGAACCAAATAATTTTATATGAAAAACGATATATGGGAATTATTGTAAACTTTGGTGATCTACAAAAATTTTAGTGTGTGTACATTTACATTTTTTTTACTATATTATTATTGTTTTAAACATTTTGTGAGAATTGTTGTAAAAATTCTCTAACATTTTTGGACTTAGTAGTAAATAATTAAGAAATTTATCGCTGTATTTACAAAATGAAAAAATATTTTTTTAGTGAAACAACAATACAGATTTCAACAAAAACATACATTTTAACACACAATCACACCATTCACCCACAGTTCGGCAGATGAAACAAATCGAAAGTGAGGAAATTTTCCGAAGAATATCTACATTTTATTTTTATATCGTATTTTGAAATTTTTTTTTTTGTAAATAAATACAAATTCACAACCAAAGCATAAAAACAAAAGCAGATTCTCATTGTAGCCCCCTAATCTCGTTTTACAACGGCATTCTCGACAAAACAAATGAATTTCGATGGTAATTTGAATGCTGTACACTACTTTATTTCTTGGTTGTTCTTCACTAAATTTAGAAAAAACGGACAAGTTTAAAGGTGTATATTAAAAGTGCAATGTCAAAAATTCCTAAATTTATCACTTTTGATTCGAATCATTTGTCCTACTAGGAGGTGAATTAATTCATTTTATACAAAAAATAAAATAATTATTTATGGATTCAATGCATTCAAATGGAAAACAAATGAAAGACGAAAATACATAAAAACCTAGCAATTTAAACAGCAAAAAATCGAAACAATATACTTATATATTTAAATAATTATAACACTGTATGTTATAAGAAGAGTGTAAAGTATTCGTGCTATGAATCAAGTAATTTTCGATGTATTACAGAGAAAAAAAACCAACCAACAAAAAGAAAACAATAACCAATAAACATATATATTAAACAGAACAAACAATTAAGACTTGTAGGCTATTCTATAGCCATCTGGTGGGTGCCTAAAGGTTTGTTTGGTGTAAAACGGCTCAGTATGATTTTTGTTTTGTAATATAATCTCAAATAAGCGTAGCAAAGACACCAAAACCTGTCATAACTGCATACAACTTTTGCTTTATCGAACGGTGGACTGCGGATTATATTCCAATCGCCGAACACGCATTCGTTAAGCAAATTCATGTTTAGAAGCTGAGACAGACTAAGTTATTAGCTCATCGCCACCGGTTTTGAACAATTCTCCTGCAATTGATACCACACGTAGCGTGGTCAAAAATTAAACCTAACCAAAATCTACAATACATGTAAAAAACAAATAAGGAAGGGGTACTGATCGGAATGTCGGCATGTACAGAAAATGGATCTTATTTTGGGTAATATCGCAGAAACAACTGGGCCCAAGCCAGAAAATCAGAAAATATTTTTGAAATCTTTGTGTCTGAATTACCAAAAATCCGTTAATATCGCAACACCTCTCCTAAAAACAGAGAAACAGTTCCTTCATTTTAAAAATGTATCTATTTTCTATCTTATATTTTATAAAATGTGAACTTCTGAAAAATGTATTTAAACATTCATTGCAGCTGTGGATAATTTTTTTCGTTTCAAAAATGTTTTACGATGCGATCTGTCGTAAGTATTTTCGTTTTAAAAGCACATATAACAAAAAAGAGGCTTCATCGGATGATCTTTTGTAGGTTCTACCGAGATTTGAACTCGGATCGCTGGATTCAAAGTCCAGAGTGCTAACCATTACACCATAGAACCCTCTTGGAGCGCCTCCGGTCAATGCTCTACGCAAATGGCAGAGTGGTCGATTGATCCTTGCCAAATATGCATTCATTGAGCTGAATCATATCTAAGAGCTGAATCATGCTCATTATCCACTCATTGGCACCGGTCTTTACTGCCGGCAATTGGTGCTCTTTATATCATCGATCTCCCGTTTTTCCCACATCCACGTAATCCGCTTAAAGAGATATTTTGTTTAACTTTTTTACTCCTTAGGCCGAGCGCTCCGTCACATCACGCTTTACAATTGGCTGCAGCGTTGTCATGTATGCAGCATCCTATTCCTTATATACAACGTGACGTTCCTAATCGTACAACGAACAGTAAGACTGCTGTTTTGCATACCCAATATGGGATGTTTTGTCACTGTGTTACTATTTTTTGCGTAATATTTCAGAAACAAGAAGCAGGGAGTAATTTTTAAACCCCTTTTGCCCGACTTACCAAAAAAAAAACCTTGATAATTTCAAAGTATTTCTCTAAAAAATGAGATTTTATTATGCCCTAATTTCATAAATTAGTTTTAGTTTCTACGGTAAAAACGGTGCTGCTTTTAGCCATACTAGCAAGCAGTGGATGTGGTATTTTTTTTTTGCATTATAACGGTTGATACTTCTTTAATAACAACGAATAAGGGAAACCATCAACTTTCTGAACAGGTCGTTATTTCCTACAGTGTCAAAAAAGGCAAATTGGCAAATGATTGTTGATAAAAAAAGAGCCAACGAAGCCAAGCGTACGACCGCGGAAAGGACAAAAACCCTCTTCTCAGGTTCTACCGAGATTTGAACTCGGATCGCTGGATTCAAAGTCCAGAGTGCTAACCATTACACCATAGAACCACATTGGCTTCCCCCGCTAAATCCACTACTCGAATAGCATACGTATTGTTCCTTCCTCTGCTCTATTTATAATACTTCACCACTTTGCATCAGCAGAGCCATCTATATGTGAAAGCAATTTATCAGTACAAAATACAGAGTTGCATGTGGTTCGAGCGAATAAAATAAAAAATATGTAACCGATTCCATTTCTGTTCGTTTGTAGCACTGACGTCGATTCTCATTGCACTTGATTGTACGAAAACAGAAAATCACCAGTAGGAGAATTAAACAAAAGTAAAATTAACGACTACTAATCTCTAGAAAGAATTGCAGAGAAATGGTAATTAGTGCTGCAACCCGGCTGAATTAAGTGGTTTGGAAATGTCTTGTTTCATCGGCCCATCCAATCCGTAACAACGAAGACGCATTTTTTAATTCCCTTATCTATGGTTTTATCATCTGAATCTGTGCCCCTTTTTGTGTATTTTTAGGATCCCGCAACTGAGGAGATTATTATTAATAACAGCGAAGAAAGCGAAACGACAACGTCTGCTCCATTGTCGGCGGCGACCGCGATTGATGGTGATAATCTGGTTGCTGCTAACAGAGACCTAACAACGCCCACCACTCTGCCCTTAAATGCGGGTCCAGCCGCTACTCAACAAGATGTTGCACAAAATAATGGTAGCGCCAGTGCGGCCACATCTGAATCGTCGTCATCGGTCATTTCCCCATCGGCCATGGCGGATGATACTTTGCATGTGGAGATCTCCGATGCGCTTAGCGAAAAGGATAAAGTGAAATTCACCGTCCACACACGCACAACTCTGCCCGGTTTTGCAAAAGCTGACAACAATGTAGTGAGACAGCACGAAGAGTTTGTTTGGCTGCATGATCGTTTCGAAGAGAATGAAGAATATGCTGGATATATTGTAAGACTTGTTATTGACAAATAAGATAGTGATAATGATATTGATGAATAATGTGTATGTATGTATTGATTTACAGATACCACCATGTCCTCCCAGACCAGATTTTGATGCCTCTCGTGAAAAGCTACAGCGCCTGGGCGAAGGTGAAGGCAATATGACAAAAGAAGAGTTTAGGAAAATGAAAACCGAATTGGAAGCGTAAGTAGAATATCGCATTTCTGCAAAAAATAACCAAAGAACAACCGTCTAGAAATACCATTGTATTAAGGATTAGGTTCCCATTGATAGGGTTTTCAGATCAAACAATACAATACACCATCTTTCATTTTAACAATGCTATTCTTACTAAAACTCTTGGCTATTTGACTCCTTAGGTGCCGAATTTCATGCGAACGGCAACGGGAAGGCTTCACCTGCAGCTAATTGTAGTACTTACAGTTCCTCTTTCTGAAAGACCTTCAAACATCGAGTTCATTATTGAAAACGTTTGAACTATATATCTTATTTCTGTTCTTCTTTATTTGTTTTATTGGATTGCTCACGTAGTGAGCCTAACAATTAATAGTTGAATCTTAGATCTAATTGTCGACGAGTATATATATCTTTCCCGCTTTGTTTTTTTAGCTGTATGCTTTTTTGTTAATTTTTTTTTTTTTTTTTTTTTTTTTTTTTTTTTTTTTTGTTCAGGAACGCCTGCCAACATAGGGTAATTATCCGTATAGCAGCCACCATACTTTACACTAAACTTTCTACCGTTCAAGCATATCTATAGTTTTTTTTAATTTTTTTTTTTTTGCGGCGTTACAACTTGAAATTATAAAATTTTTTTTTTGTGGCAAATGGTGTACTGCTTGGCCCCTCTGATTGTTATTCACTTCGGAATAACTTCCTAATGCCGGTAAAGCCGCTGCCTTATTTAATGCAGTAGTCTGACGTAAAATCCATGCTGGTAAAAAAGCTAATATATAAAACATTTTTTCATAGCGCGGAAAAATACCCAATTTGTAAACTACATACTTAAATGGTGGTATTAATTTTAAAATGTTATGCAAAATGTCGAGTATAGACTCAAGTATTTCTCTTTGTAATGCAGACTACGTGAGTGATGAGACCAAGGTCTGAACACATGGTGGGTCAATAGTACGAAAAGGAATTGACCTGGCCGACATGCTGTGCGTAGAGCGAGCTACGTGAATGATGAGGCCAAGGCCTAAACGTACGATGAATGAATCGACAATTCTCGTAAGGATGTTGTCCTGTATGTTATTCCTAGTAGAGCAGATTTTCAAGTTGCCTTTTTCTCGTCAGATATAGCTCAGTCTCCATTTTACTTTTGTAGCGGAAAATTGGTCTTCATAGGGGTTTCCCAGAGCCGCCCATAACTTATTGCCAGTGTGGGATAAGTCCTTGACGTAATTAATGGTGTTCTGTACTTAAGCTTCTTATAGTGCATACCTTAATTTAGTGCCTGGCGCTCTTACTCTAAGTTTTGCGTTTGCCGATCTTCTTTCATGCCACTCTCTTCTACATCTTTCATTGGCCACTAACTGTTCCATTTCTGAATTAGTGTACACGTGTTCGGATGTCCTTTTTAACGCCTTGACAGCCTCTTTCAAAGTGTTACATAGTTCTGAAAGAGTATTATTAATACAAACTATAACATCAATGTCACTGACGTTATTACCTTGATGCATAACGCCAGTTCATATAAATGGTCAAGTAAAATCCCGACGTAAAGTGGCAAAATCTCTCATAGATACCACGTGAAGGAAGCGCAGGCGCAGTCCGTTCAGTTCTCAATCATGTAGCCCTTTTCTCGTTAACACTTAATAACGATCTTTAAAAAACATGTACTTCGAATAGTTACCGTTTACTTTACCTCGACAAATGAGGATCATTTGAACGAAAACAAATGCTTTGGAGGCACAGTAACATTTTACGAATGATAAAATGTATGAAAGGCAAAATGATAACCCTGCGACAATTGGTGCATAGAGTTAAGCTTCCTTTCCTAATATACTGACATACATAGCACACCGTGTTCCTAGTGATTGGAGCAATGTCATTAATTCAAATCAGGTCTACGACTGCTACATCCACCTAATTTCAATTCATCAACTATTATTCGAAAATACATGTTATTGGTAATTCGGAAGATCTATAGGCTTCTGGTCTATGCAAAATTAATAAAGAAAAAAACGTTATTCTTAACATAACAAGCTGCTTCTCTCTGTCTCAATCGCTCTTGTCTAATGTTTTTCTTCTCTTTCCTTTTAGGGAATATCTTGCAACATTCAAAAAAACCGTAGCCATGCATGAAGTTTTTCTTCGACGTTTAGCCAATCACCCAGTATTTCGCAATGACCAGCACTTAAAAGTCTTCCTAGAATACGATCAGGATCTATGTGCAAAACCCCGTAAGAAGACAGCAATATTTGGAGGCCTTGTAAAATCACTGGGTAAAACAACCGATGAAATCATATTGGGTGTAACTGTGCGTGATGTAAACGATTTCTTTGAAAATGAATTGCAATTTCTCACCGATTATCATAGTCATTTGCGTGAAGCATCAATTCGAACTGAAAAAATGACACAACGTCATAAGGATGTAGGGGAGTGTCATCAGAAAATCTCGAATGCTTTAAGATATTTGTCCACATCGGAGAAAGGTTCAATGGAAACGTTTTGCGCAAAAGCAGCCGATATATTTGAGAAAATAAAGGTAAATCTGAAAACATAACCTAACACTATTTATTTATTTATAGGTACTTTATTGGCATTTTTTCCATTTCCAATATGTATTCATATATATTTCAAACTTCATATAGCAAAGAGTGAAATATCAACGCATTTTTATGATATAAAAATGTACTAAAGAATATTCAATCCAGTGAAAAATATGAAAACATTAGTCTAAAAAGACGAAAGTTGGGCAATGATTCCTATAGCATGTTCAATACGTATTCATACACGATTTAAATATTGAAAAGTTTGTTGCCTTCAATTTCATTACTAAGTATGAAAAATATTTTTTAATTTGTTTGATTGATATAGTACATCCATGAGCGTTCTTTCCACGAATCTGGCCCTTTCAAAGAATTTGAAGTCTCAAATGCTGCATAATGCACAGATAATATTCTTTATTTACAGTCTGACCTTATGACAAGAATTCCGAGTGCACAATATCACGATAATCAAAGAAAACAATCAACACTACATTGGGTTTTTATTGATTCAGACGTCATTCCCAAACTTATTGACTGGCTTTTATGTCAAACTCGTCGTCCTATGCCCCATCATCAATTATATTACGTTTTATAAATGTGGGGACCGAATTGAGTTATTGTAGGATGTCTGCAGCGATCTTTCTACAATTGAGTTTTTGAAGAAAAATCATATCTTTCGGAAGCAGTAAAGTGGCGACGTTATTCGTGATCATGCGAAATGGTACGAATAGATTAGTGAGTTGAAATTGAATACGTTGATGGGCGGATAGAGCGCGGCAAATCATCCACCACATCTCGATAGCATTTGAACGCACTATAACACACATATGAAAGTGTTTTGATAAAGCCGACACACCGTAAGCCTTCTGTAACATTTTCAGCGATTCGACACACGAAATTCCATTTGCAGTTTCGATTTAGACGCAAATTTTCTTTTTTTTTTTTTTTCGATGTTTTTACAGATGTCGCTTAAGCTAACCATCAACATATTATAGGACGATTCTGCTAACTTAGCGACAAAAAAAATATGACAATTCCTTTAAGGGGAGTTTTAGATCGGTTTTCAAATTTACTCAGCACGTCACATTTTCAAGAATTGTTTCAAAGGTCCCAAAAATGTGTTTTTTAACTTCAACTAAGAAATTGCATAAAAATTTGATGCATTGATAAATATCATAAACCATATCCTATCTATATATTTATATATTTTAAACAGCTTCAATACAAACTTAACTTTATTTGTTCTTTTTTCTTGACGGGATATATCAGCTAGTTAAATTTCGGTTTATTGCCTCTAAAGTATAAAAATGTATGGGTAAAAATTAGTCTCTAAATAGAGGGGTTAGTAATAAAGTAGTAGTTAAGAAATGATTCAAGTTAGACAACACTTTTATTCCGCTAATGGAACTTGAACAGCTTTTAATTTTTTGTCAAACAAGTTTCTTATCTCAAAATTTTTTGCATGTTGCAAGTTCTAAAGTGTCAAACATTCAAGCATTTGATCTAAAATGTACACGACAACTGCTAAAAGTTTCATTTTTTAAGAACAACTTTGGAAAAAGAATCTTATCAAGTATTCATTTTAATTTCAGAATCTGGAAGTTCGTGTCGCTAGTGATCAAGACTTAAAACTAGGCGATACCTTACGCTATTATCAGCGTGACAGTGAAGCTGCGAAGGCTTTACTAATGCGCCGATTACGCTGTTTAGCTGCATATGAAGCAACAAACCGAAACTTGGAAAAAGTTCGTGCTAAAAATAAAGATATTCATGCGGTAAGTTACACTTGGCATTAATATTCATTTGGTTTTTGGCGTTTTATCATATGTATATGTGATTTTCACGTTGTCACAATTATTTTGTGGTGGTATTGTGGTTATCACCTTTTTATGAAATAACGTAAAACAATGTTTATTTAATATATTGTGCTGGCTAACAAATTATTTGTTTGTTTATTAATAATGCATAAATTGCGGCATTGTGATGGTAATGGTGATTAAATAAGAAACATGCGAAGTTTCATAGAGAATTGAAAAAAAAAAAAATAAAATAAAAAGAAAAAAAAAAACTCTTTATTGACAAGAGTGATCACAGATCGTTGTTCTCTGATGTACGTCTACTTCCTGCAGCGAAACGCAGGGCATCTGCGTAAAATATGTCTTGTGAGAATCTTACCCACTTTCCGAGCGTATTACGAAAACAATAAATCAGTGATTACTGCACGACGTTTGTAGTATCGGCATGAACACGGTTTACACGATTTCGGTGGAGTTTCAAGCGCCAATGTGATACGAAAATAGATCAGAATGTTCGAAACAACCGGCTCAACAGTTCGTGTTTCAGTTTACGACGGTTAGAGCGAACAATTATTGCAACATGCTAGCAGAATTTTGGTGCCAGCTTTGCAAGAACTTCAAGGCAATACCTCGAGGATGTAGTTTTAACAGGATGGGGCCACATGTCATACGGCTAGGGTATCCATAGAGCTGCTGAAAAATGTTTTTCCTGGAAAACTCATTTCGAAAAGGGGGGGATATTGAATGGCCCCCACGTAATCCATGCGATTATTTTCTATGGGGCTACCTCAAATCGGTAGTCTACGAGAATAATCCGACCAATTTAGAGCAGTTGAAGAGGAACATTATTCAGGAAAGTAACAAAATACCGAGAACAACTTTTCAACGAGTTTTCCAAAATTTAAGACTTCGATTCCAACAGTGTCAAGCAGCCGAGGGAAGCCATTTGGACAACATTATTTTTAAGTCTTAAAAATTCCCATGCTTCTACTTTTTAAAAATACAAATATATTTTTTTATGTTTCGTAGTTTTTTTTAATTGAATATTTAAACCGCCAACACCCTTATGGCCCACCCTGTAGATGACATATATTAAGCCACAGCAGTTTTGTATTTATGCAATCCATCCTTATGCGCTTTCCATCCGCAATCTCACACATCTATTTTTATCAATCCGTAACAAATAGGTTGATGAACATAGTACGAAAAATGTTTTGTAGGCATAGCAATCACCAATGGGTCTTTAGGAGGGTCTAATTTCTGGCCCCCGTCCGCGAACAAGGACATGTAATCGCTATAGAAGTCACACTGTCAACCCACTCCTACCTATTGAGGATGGAACTGTATCATCTTTGTTTAACCATCGGCGAGGATCGGATTATATCTAAGCCAATGAACCACGTGAATGCATGCGTGACAAAGAATTATTTCCACACATCTACCTGCGCCCATGTGTTTGCGCTAAGCTACGACAGAGCGGCTTACGGAAAGCTATTCCTTATCCCAGCAGTTTCTAACGCAGCAGTCTTCTAAAATTTACCAATCAGTTTCATAAGACTTCCTTTCACTAGAGCTTCCCATTGGTAAGAATTGGATGAACTGCCACTGTATACAATCACATAAATACTTATGTGTTTAGCCCCCAATTCTTGCCTATGGATTTTTGACATGCATATAATAGATTAATACCTTCAACGTTCTGCTCTAATTTTTGGTCCAGGTCTATATCAAGATTTTTTGCTTTAGAGAAAAGCATCTGCTCCACACCGTCTAGCCTTAATATTCAGAAGTCCGAAACGTTTTGTCTACGAGAACAAATGTCCACTTCTGTCTGGGCCTGAGACTGTGATTTTACGGAAAATCGAACCACAATCTCTTACCCATCTCAGTAGCGTTCCCAAGACAGTTTACATCGGTTAGATAGATACATCTGATAGATAGTAGTTTCCCATCTATCATAATAAACATATCACCACCAAATGCTATAATGTTTACTGTTAAAGAATTACTCATTTGTGGCCAATTTCCTACCATAGTAACATCCCAGCATACACTCAATTTATAGCTCGAGGAGTTTAGCTTATATTTATAGCTAAAGTAGTTTATAATCACGATATTGAAAATTCCTCCTATATCCAAAGTGGCCAAGAGAGAGAGAGAGAGAGCTCTACATAACCGATAACATCGTGAATTTCAGTAGTATTTATTTTATGCATTTTGTAATTTGCTTAATATTGGCCAAAAGGCTTTAAATTACAAGACTGTTTAATGAGATGAAATGTATGGCACCCTTAACTAATAGATGAACTTAGCCAGAGAGAGATGAACGGAGACTAGCAGACCTGCGTTCGTTATGGGGGTGTGAATAGGCCTGTCTTATTTGGAATTATTCCATCCTTGCTTATTTTAAAACTTACTCACGCACAACAAAGTAGACGGAACTAAAGGGCACAGAAGAATTGATAGGACTATCCAAATTACTCGTGCTCGTACAACCAGTGAAGCAATTATATATGTACATTAGAAGTTCCAACGTTTTCATGTTTACAAATCAATCTCTTGGAGTTCTTCACATTTTCACGGATCATTTTAGTTACTATAATTATCAACTAACTATAAGTGCATAATTTTCTACAAAAAAAAAAATTTAGCAGCTTTTAATATCCGTTTTCATACTGTCTTATAAAAGACATTAGTCATCCCTGGTCCAGGCTTGTTGGAGTGGTCTATTGGTTTTTGTGAAGTGGAAATGAATATATTGATATGGTGTTTTTAGCTGAGGAACAAGAAATTAGTTTTGATAATTCAATTTCAATAATTCATCTTACTCTCAAATCTTTATTGTTTTCCCCAATAAAATCTCTCTTTAATTTTCTGCTCATTTGACACTCTAGTGGAAATTTTCTTAAATTTACGTCGCGTAGGAATTCAAAATCAAATGCCTCAAGTCCACGTATTTTATATAATTCCTTCCAACAAAAGCTAGATGCGCTTACATTGTTCCTGAGAGGTAATAAAAAACATTTTATTAAAAAATAAACGATCATTTTACCTTAACCTGAAAAATTCAAGAATCTTTTTACCAAATATGATTCATGACTTTTCAAGTCGATTAAGCGATGTTCGTCTATCTGAGTGGCTGGCTGGCTGGCGGAAACCATAACTAAGTAAACCGTTACGAAATATTTTGTCGGGTCGTGGCTGGCGATTTTAAATAGTCTATATCGGTGCGCCTCTTCTGGTATCACCCATACAAATTGAACGATTTTCCTAAATTGTTATCTTATCAACTGCTCGTACACTGCAGTAACCTTAACTTTTGTCCTTCGCATTTTCTCATAACCCATACAATATTTGGTAAATATCTTTTATTTGCTTTCATTTAATTTAGTCAAATTTGATACATGCTGACCGTTTTTCGAAATTATGCTCTCAGAATGAAAGTGGATTGCATTTCCACTTCCCTTCCGGTAACTTCCAAGCAAATTGTCCCATTTTCCGAAGTTCAAACTTTCCTGTAGTTTCTCATTATTTTAGGCTGCAGCAGCCCAGATTTTTGTTCATTATACTGATAGATTTGTGGATTTACCTGCGGTAGTTACTGCGACCGAAACCACCATCACTCTCGCAGGCGCTTGTTTCTGCACAACAATTCGCTGATTTAAACTGTATTTTGATTTGCAACCAATCACGATCATCCTGTTTGTCTACATATACTCGTATGTCTACATAAAATGCACTCCATGATATGAATGGGCACATTGAAATTTTTCCTCAACTGACTTTGTCGTGGATTACATTGAATTCTGGCCTTTCTCTCTTGAACCATTCCGACAATGTTGCTGTTTTTTAGATGTGCGTGCTCCACCATGGCGTTTTTTACGCTACCAGTATCATTCTAATGCGATGAACATTTTGTTCACATTTGAATGGCTGATTGTGATTTTCCAGCCAAATACAAAATAATAACACTGATGCGTATGAATTCCATTTCGTTCATTTTTTTAAATGCGGCATAAACGCTATAGGAGCGTGAAATGGAGTGGTTTCTGGATCATAAGCTTAGATCCAAGTCTCGCCTCCCGTAATAATAAATTTTATGACGTGGCCAGAAATCTTCTCTTTACATTTTAATGCAATTGCCTTTATGGAAAAAACAAGTTTAGTGGTACTGCCTGAGGCGCAAAATATCTTGAAATTGAATTGACCGATCCGTTTGAAATTCTAGCCATATCAGCCAGATCTCTAATTGCTAATCGACGATCTTTGAGCACCAAATATTGGTTTCGTTGGACGTGACTTTCATTGGTAGGGGATAACGGTCGTCCGATATGATCATCGTCTACAACTCATTCTCGGCTTTCTTTTAACGATTTATGTCACTTGTAAACATTTCTTTTGACACAGTCTGTTTACCGGAGGTCTTCTATAACATTCTAAACGTTTCCGACGAAAAAATCCATTTTGTAAACAAAATTTAATGCAATTGGCTTGTTTAGCAAATCACAATTTGTACAAATTGCCAAATAACTATTTACGACGCACAAAACAAAATCCAGCTTAAACATTAATCACATTTAGGGTGCGAAATTTGGGACAGATATCTGTCATAGTGTTAAAAACTTAGATAAAAAAAAAATATTTCTCAGATTCTATAAAACCGCGTAATTTATGTTGAAAACTGGTTATAATTTTTTTTTTTTTGTTCCGTATAAAAGTGTGAAATAGTTAATTAGCTCTGGTCCCTTTAACTATACACCATTTCTTATAAGGAATTGTTAATTCAAAAATCATTAGATTATGGTCATACCATAATCTTCAAAATTTGTTGGCCAGTTACTTGATGCACTCACTCTTAGCTTGGCGTATTCATATACACCTTTTCCTGAGTTTATTTTTTTAATGTATAAAAAACACTTATAAAATAAATTTTTTAATTAGTATTTACTTTATAAATCATATCGTATACCAAATATTTCAATCATTGTCGAAATAACGTACACCAATTTTATGTTCTCACTTTTATTGCTTTTTTCGAATCCTCCTCTCAAACCTTTCCAAATAAATGCTTTATACTACTACTACTACTACCCCTACTACAAAACAAAAACTCTGCAGCCTTTGGAAGTTCAAGAGGTATATGGTTTTAATTAAATAATATTTAAATGTAAAAATGTTTTAATGTTAATACCATTTAAAAATGTAATGACGAAATTGTATTAAACTAAATCATCCACATAAGAATTAACAATAATTCTTGTAAACCAAATACGACTAAGTTGGCATATTTAATAAGTAATAATCATAAGCACAAAATTATTTCCGTTTCAAATACTAATCTGCTTATAAATTATTGTTTTAATAGCACGTAGTTTATTGTGTAGTGGAATGAGTGTGTTTTTCTGCAAAGTCTATAATAAGATACTAGAATATACTTAACGCTTCTATACGATGTTTCCAATAATTCTTAACTAGGCTGAAGCTGCCCAGGCCGAGGCTTGCGAAAAATTTGAGACGATGTCTGCTTGTGGCAAAGAAGAACTGGTGGGTTTCCGTAATCGCAGAGTTCAGGCATTCAAGAAAAGGTGAGCTACATTAGAGAACATAAAATCGAAATGAACTTTAAATAAACTTATATTTGTTTTTCTTCTCTTATCGTCTTTCGCTTAAAGCCTTATCGAGTTAGCCGACTTGGAAATAAAGCATGCCAAAAATCAATACGAATATTTACGTCAATCTTTATTAGCTTTAAAAGAAATTTAATACTTGTTACTTTTCTTTATTACATTCTGATTTACTATTTTATATTGTTCATTTACATATTCCAGTAATTATGTATGTATTATTCCTATACCTATTACTTACTACCTTTCCTGGAGCCTTTTCTGTATCGTTTTACTCTTTCTCTCGTTTTGCTCCATTCCACATAGAATGTTTAACATTCGCTATCTGCTCTCAAACATGAAATATTTACAAATTATGTTTTTTTTTATTATAAATTTTTCGTATATTATTATATTGAACAAAAACAAACAAAAATATATATTTGAATATTATTATTATTACTTAACTGCTAAAGTCTAAAATCACTTTAATAAAATCGTATTTATATTTATGAAACAAATTAAAGAAGCCTAAATAAACTTATGTATGTATTGTATATTAACGATTGTTTGTTTGTTTGTTGTTTTGTTTCTATAATTCCGAAACTTTAAGAAATTGTTCTGTACTTAAACACATATGACAGAGCCTTGCATAAAGTATTCGTATTCGAGTGCCGACTACTGCATAAAATCAAATGCAAACAAAAATGAATGCTTCATTATCGTCCCCATCCACCTTGTCGAAAGCTGTGGTATACTTTTCCTGCGGTTGGGTCAATGTTTTATTTGAAAAATAACTGTCGAATGTCTAGTATTCGTGCAACAAGATTTCTTCAATGAGCACATTGAATAATCCTAATATTTCGATGAAGTTATCTGTTCAACATGTGTATTTAGTGCTAAACCGATAGAAATCCGAAAATAGTAAAATATCAATAAAAACCTACATCTTCCCAGGAAGGAAAGTCTAAACACGAAAATGGGGTTTATTAGGGAATTGGTTATAGTAATGCCTTTCACATGATGCCGAAAAAATCCCAAAACCGCAAAAACAAACAGTTGCTAAAATACAAATATAAATACAACTCTAAAAAACGCGTCCAGTCGCCATAATTTAATTTCTGACCTGCGATGAAAACTTATACCCAATGAGGGCAATGCGACAACATCTCGAAAATGAAGTAGAAGTCGCAATTTTTTTATTTGATTTATTGATTGTGATTTATTTTCATATCTTTTCATGTCATGATAATGATAAGTATACATAATACAGGGTTATCCACTTAGTGGTCAGCTGTTAAATACGTGAAATGTTATTTATTTAGTGAAAGGTTTGCTATTTACAAATATGGATCGTTTAACAACCGATGATGATCGTTTAAAACTTATACAAAACTCCAATCAAACAAAATTTTGTTCAGCGACGAAGCTCATTTCTAACTCGGTGCCGCATATGAGGCTCGGAGAAGCCAGAAGTGATTGTGGAAAAACCATTGTATCCGGGAAAAATGACTATTTGGAGTGTATTATAGTCTGGAGGTGACATTGGGCCGTATTTTTTTTCGAAAATGAAGCTGGAAGGACCTCAAAAGGATCCACTGCTGCAACCAATCCAGAAGCGGTCATTTATATAATATTGTATTCCGTGCAGACATTATAAAGAAATAAAACTTTCATCGAAATCGTAGCTTTGTGTGTTTGATTTAGATTCACTTTTGAAACCGACGATGTCACTAAGAGATACAAATTCCCTTCCATCCTATGAATGTGATGGGACAGACATATCGATCTGACCGTCGCTCAAATAATGATTAGTGGCTGTACGTGGGATTGAACCCACTATCATGCAAACGATAGTCGCATGTACTAACTATAGCAACACGTCGATCACCGCTACACAGTCACTTTAAATAACACCTAGAACCTACAATCCGTGAAAATATCCAAGACAGTCGTCGTCCCGAAACCGACGCATTCTCTATCAAATAACCACTTCCAAGGCAGAGGGCTCTATTTACTGGATTGAGCAGGAATTTTTCTGGCCAAGGTCCATTGCTGTAGCAACAATTCGAAACATGGTTTTTGCTCTATGCACTGATCATAAACTGGGATTCCTAATATCGTCTGTCTACTGGACGCACTATTTAGGCAGCACCAGCCCTCTCAACCGTTGTATCTGACCTACATAAATGCAGTCATGTAATGCAATTACAATGACCTAGAATAAAATCAATGATAAGGTCAATCAATTTATTACCTATGAAAATGTCTTGATCATGCTGATATACGAGTATACACTGAATGCACGGTGGTGGCGGTTATGTCTGGAAACCCTGAAACCTACAGCCGCATTAAGTAGACCGTAGGTAGTGGCATCGATAATTCAATTCAAATGCAATGATCTCCAAAATAAGATCAATGAAATAACGAAATTAAAATATAACATATAAATAAATACGATATTAAAAACGAAGCAAACTGTGAAGTGCAGACGTCAAGGTTTCAACTTTTTGAGAAAAGGTAACACAGTTACGCCTATAACTGCAGTATGCTGACCCTTTTTCCCCATCGAAGTTAAATCGACAATTTCCTCGTCGCCTGCTACTATAGACTATTTTACTACGGGCGATAAAAGAATTCGTGAAAATTCTTATTAGACTCCAAATGAAAGGCAGATAAAGACATCTCAGGATGCATTCCTGTGCTATGCACATTGACTTGTTTAGAGGCTTTGGTAGAAGAAATGGCAGGGCACCTTCTACGCGGATGGTCCTACCGTTTCCGACAATAAACAGCTCTTACAAAAACCGATCGGCATCTTAGCCCCTCGTCTGTCGTATGTAAAGCATGCCCATCTGGGTATTTTGCAATCGGTACTTAATGACCGCACGATTGATTGCTGCCTCCCGTGGTTTATCAGCCCAATGTAGTTCGAGGGTCAAGTAATCTCAAGCGAAGCAGGCTCTGTTGGCGCTCGAAGTATAGGGTGACTTTTTATGATTTAAGTTTTTCAGGTTGGCAGAACTGGTTAGTAATGGCGTCCAAAAGTCATCCGTCAAAGTGAAAAGTGTACAGTATACTCTGCGATTTCGTCATGGAATGACGAATGACCTGCCACAATGTCTAATTTTTGGTGAATGGACCTTACAAAAGCTCAATGAAAATCCGCTGTTTTATCGAAAAATTGTGTTCAGCGATGAGACTGGTGTGGTTTATGGGCTGGTGGCATTGTCGATCTATTTTTCTTCAAAGAAGAAACGTTACCGTCAACGGCGAACGATATCGAGCCATGATACACAATTTTTTTTTTTGCCCCAATTGGCTGAATTGAACTTGGTTGACATGTGGTTTCAATGGATATGTTGAGGGATGAATTTGGTGAGCAGCTTATCTCTCGATTTGGCCCTGTGAGTTGGCCCCAAGATCTTGCGATTTAACGCCTCTTGATTATTTCTTGTGGGTTTATGTCAAGTCGTTAATCTATGCGGACAAACCGAATACTATTGAAGCCTTACAGAATAACATAACACGCGTTATTCGTGGAATACAGGCCGAAATACTCGAAAAAGTGACAAAAAAAATTGGACCTTCGGAATGGACATTTTGAGACGGAGCCGTGGACAACATTTACATGAAATTATCTTTAAAAATTAAATTACAAATTAAAAGACCAATTTATCTATTCCAATAAATTATTAAAAATTTCAATATATGATGCACATTTGAGTGTTTTATTCGATTTAAAAAAAAAAACTATGATTAAAAAATCAACCTTTATTATCGCTTTCACGTTATTATAGCAACCGAAAAGCTAATGACAGCGCACTCATTTTTTACAAGCATCAGTTTGTCATATTGTTTACAACGCTACGGAGGCATATTGTTTTATGTTGCGGGTAAAACAAAATTAACGAGGACATTACGTGTGAACAAAATGTCTGTTCAACAGACCATTGCACGTCACAGTAGTAATGGTAGCATCAAAAAAACGTCATGGAGGTGGACATCCACAAACAGCAACATCAATGAAAATGGTCCAAAACGGAAATTGTCCGAAATTTAACATAATCCACGTGGATTGGCGAAAATTGTCAATATGTTGGCTCATAGCATGAAACGCATATTAAAAAATGAAATATAGCGGCCCAATGCAGTTTGCCTACCAAGGGCAAACAAGGTGTTAAAACACTTACACGTTGGTGTCGACCTTAAAAATGTAGTCTTTTCTGATGAAAACATGTTTTAGACCAACAAATTGCTCTGCAACAGCAAGCGTTTGCATCTGTGATGGTTTGGGCTGCGGTAACTGCCACTGGTTTACGTTAAACGTAATGGTAAATCAAGAAATCTACCGTAAGAAAGCATTTCAAACGATGCATTTTTAACTTGGGCACGTAAACAATTCGGCAGAAATCATTGATACCATCCAATAAAGCCCAACGTTTTTTACAAGAAAACGTTCCCAACTTAATTTCTTCATAACAATAGTCACGGTGGCTCCGCATTAAACTCAATGATTTTTTTTTCATATGGTCCATTTTGTAGACCAAAGTATTAACTTAAAAATATTAGACGCTTAACGCCTTAAACATTTCTCTTCGCATAGGACGGATCAAAATACCATCAGACCACATTCGTGCAGCGTGTGAATCCTTCCCGGGACTCCACGCTATTATCCGCGCTGAAGGTGGCCACATCGAACACTTTCACTCTCTTAAAAAGTGAAATGTTTTTACGACATACTGAAGTTTTTAAATAAAAAAAATCAAAACGGACAAAATTATCGAATTTTTAATTGGTAACACTTCAAGCGCCGACCCTTGTTTGAGGCTGGCTGAATATTTGCGTAGACGAAAAAGTGTTCTATTTATTTAGTAATTTGATGAACAATGCATGGCTTTTATTTCATTAACACATGAAAACGATATTTCCTATAAATAACTGAAATACATTTGCTGTTATTTGACCGGCGTAGAAGTTAAAGTTTCCTAATTAGCAGAACTCGGCAGCCCCATACAAACCAAACAAAATATGAAAAAAAAAAATTCATAATCTCAACAAGCATGCTAGCCTCAAACAAGCGTTTTTTATGGGAAAAGAAAATTTCGACTGCCGTTGCCACCTAACAATGATACAACCATTGTCCGACAAAGAGAGGGTAATTTCTAGATACTCGCTAAAGACATCGGATCATCTAAGTATTTTCATATAACAGACACAAAAAAAAAATTGCAAAGAAAATAAAGATAAATTCAATCAATAAGAAATTCAAAACGTCCAAGCAACAAATTTCAGGTAAGTCTAAATAAAAGAAAAGAAAACGAAAGACATTTTATGGTTAACAAATTCAATTTAGACTCCAAGAGAAAATTTTTTTATTTTATTACAATGTTCTTTTTGCAAAAAAAAAAAAAAAATCTTGCACTCAAAAATAACAGATGAAATTAGTTATTAAATTGAGCGCTAACCGAAATAAGAAAAATAAATCTGAAGCCTTCTATAGTTTACTTGCAAAGAAAACAATCGGATAGAAAGTAAAGTGTAGAGCAAATTCGATGATAAAAATGAATGGTTGAAAGAAGAAATAACATAAAACTATTTCATCAACTTTGTTGTTTGTGGCATGAAAAATTAAATGATTGGCATTAAAACTATTCAAGGTATTTTATGGATAATTTATCCAAGCAAATGTTGATAAGAACATTGTATCTAAAACATACATATTAACAAGAAGTGCCTAATGAAAGCATTACTGAAATAGCTTACTAATATTTACAGAAAATCCATGTAATCCATGTAAGTATAAATACAGTTGTTCATTGCATTTATTGCAATGACATCTAATAATTATTTTATAGTATAACCTACATATACATACTATAGAAATAATGATGCTCTCGATGCGATTTAATCGTCTATTAATATCGGTTCACTCATAGAAGTGACATTTACAACCTTTTGTGTTTTACTGCAATCAGATTTTGGTGTATTTATACAGGTTGGTAACTTATTAAGTCCTGGCTTTGCTTTACGTACAAGTAAAGACTTCTGATGCTGAAATAAAAAATAAAAGATATTTATGATATTGATTTGACTTGTTTCAGTTTCTGAAATCTAAATCAAAAATATATAAAATTTTTATTCTGATTCCTACAACCGAATGAAAATCATATTGAATTTTGTTACTGTTCCATACATCCAAATCAAAATGAATTCATGCGGCCGCAACGAAATTAGAAACATTCCTGTTTCTCCATTTTGTTTAATCCACAAAACAGACAAGATTTTTAAATAGCTGTGAAAATTTCTGATAGTCTGGCATCGTAAATTCAGAAAATAAATTATTTGAACCATTTTTACCTATCTAAGCACATAGTGCCCAGCCTTTTCTATGCAAAAGAAACGGAACTATATGTGGTTTCAGTTCTGATTCAGATTAAAAAACGAAACTACATGAAACTGTATTTTGTACATGTATTTTGGATTCTTGAATCAAAGTATCTGTTTCATTATGTTTCGATAGAGAACTACAGTGTAGATTCCTAATTTCATTTCAGATAAAAAATCAATCAATGTGTGAAATGAGTTGTTGCTCAGAACACAAATCAAAATAACACAATATAAAAAACGACACGAAACTGAACTTTGTGGAAGTCCCAGATTTCTAAGAACTTTCCTGTAAACTAAGGGCATATACCCTAGAAAAATAAAATGTTGCAGAATGTAAAGCATAAGACATTTTCGACTTCATTTTTATCTTTCTATAGCATTATAGAAAATGAAGAATTTCGCCAAAAACAAATTTTCTATTCAATGTGCAACAAAAGAGGCACAGATCATGCTTAAATATAATAAAATTTTCAAGTGCGAGAGTCAATAAATTACTTCGCTCTTTGTAAATAAGGAGCTTTACACATAAGCAGGGCCCACAATACCAAATGTACGGCGAAATAACCAATCAAAAAGGCAACTTCAGCATCCCAGTGTCGAGGGCTTATATGATAATACTGCATTATGTGATAATTCAGATGAAGAATAATTTCGAAAAGTGTTGCCATTTCTGGGCATTGCAGAAATTTTACATTACACTAGTATTAACTACATTAACCATGTTACTGTTTCCCATTATCAAAGATCGAATCTATACTTGAAAATCAGGAGACTGAGATTCAGGAACAACCTTTTGAGACACGCTATCCTATGGCTATTGGTTATGAACGGCATTTTGAACTCTTTTGAGCAAAAGGATAGGGAGGAGATTGCTGCCTATGCTAACGATGTTTCGATGTGATTTTACAGCGTGATTTGAAAATTATGTCAAAGTGGCTAAACAGCAGCGATTTAAATATCAACTAAGTTCAAAGTGAGAATCTGGACCGCAGACGAAATTGTTTACCATTCTAAAGACAATCGAAATGTTGTCTTTATTACAAATAAATGAACTCGTGGATAGTCATTTTATATTCATTTTAATATCGAACTTGACAAAGTTGAGATTAGTGTATTAATGCATTGCTGCTGAAATTGCTGAGAAACAGTCGCGCTGAATGAATGTCTAGATATCCAGAAAGTCTACTTAAACCACGAAAGCCGAGACGCAACTATTGCTCTTCTAAAAATGGCTGAAATGCCGTCTAAGTGAACTCGTGGACAATTATATATTTGTTGGCAGCTACAAGGGTTTAAAAGCTTCGAAATGAAAGCTCGTGAAATCAGACTATTGCGTAGAAGTAATTGTCAGCCCAGAATCGGCTGCAATCGTTTTCATTCAAATCATAACAAGATACAGCAGAATCTTTTCTATTTTGAAAATATCTTCTGACATTACTCCATTTGACATATGTACGTATATGTACACTTTAACACACTATCACACATCAATTTTTTTTTTTTATAAGATATTAGGTGAATGCAATATCGATAACTTCCAGTCGACACCGAGAACCTAATTCGTGTAGCCTGGCTTTCATCTCAATTTAAAAAACCGTATTTCTGTTGGAACTTTAGTTTATAAAATCAGAGAATGTTTCCCAGCAAAATTATCACAGATCTCCAACAAACCTCCCCCTGACTACTGCCTTAATGCAACCAATGAATTGAACTATCCCAAAACTTACGATAGTTTTTATCACTGGATAATACGGATAGATTCAAATAATGTCATCGTTTTTTATCATTTTGACCCTTTCCGTTGGACGACTTATCTTATCGTTTTTTAACTGTTTTTTTGTAATTCCTGTAAACATTTGGAAAGTTAACATAGCCTTTTAGCCAATTGTCTCTAATTATTAGGTGCACAACTTAGTTCCCGCTGTTTGCTAATAGGTGGCGCCAGCTGTAAGTGTTATTCGATTCTGCCATAACCTAAACGCCATGAGCCAAGCTTAGGCATATGGTTAACACACTTCCTCGACACAATAGTGATTTTCTTTTGACGTCATATTCTTTTGATGCCAAATAGTCTTCATATGCGGGAAGTATTGATTTCCTTTTCTCAATCGAAGAAAAAGGCGGCTGAAGCTTATCGAGAGCTTCAAAACATTTATGGAGACGCTGCTCTAAGTGAAACAACGTGTCGAGATTGGTTCCGTTTGCGGGAAGGAAGACGAAAAACCTTCGAAGACACTGAGTTGACGGCATTGCTTGTTGGGGATTCGTGTCAAACGCAGGTAGAGCTTGCTCCAGTATTAGGAGTAACCCGCCAAAGCCATTTCCAAGCGATTGCATGCGTTAGGAATAATTCAAAAACAAGAAACTTGGGTTCCTTATGAATTGAAGCCAAGGGACATTGAGAGTCGTTTTTTCGCAAGTGAACAACTGCTTCGGCGACAAAAAAGGAAGGGTTTTCTTCATCGTATTGTAACGGCTAAAGAAATTGATTCATTACAGCAATCCAAGGAAAAGAAAGTCATGGGGACTGCCCGGTCATGCTTCTACGTCATCGCTTCGGCCGAATATTTACACTGCGAAGGTTATGCTCTGTATCTGGTGGGACCAGGTCGGTGTTATTAATTGCGAGATGTTGAAACCAACCGAAACCATCACTGGGGATCGGTATCGACTTCAATTAATACGATTGTGCCGAGCTCTGCACGGGAAACGCCCACAATACGTGGAGAGGCACGAAAAAGTGATTCTTCAGCATGCCAACGCTCGGCCTCGCGTGGCCAAGCCCATTAAAACCTACCTGGAAACGCTCTAACGCCATATTTTCCAGATATTGCGTCGTCCGATTATCATTTGTTCTGTTCGATGGCAGAACATATGACGACTAGATTCCCGGATAACCTCGAAAGATGAGCAATTTTCATTTGTAAACATCGTTTCATAAAAAAATTTAACTTTTATAAAAAAAAAAACAGCGAGGACCTAGTTGCGCACCTAATATTATCCGGCCAGTACTAGAATTGGTTCCGATTGTGTTAATTTATACATATAAAAATTGCTGTTTTGCAAAATATTCTAGTATATGGTATCGAAATAGTAGCTCCCAACGTATTTGATTCTCCTGGAATACCTTTAAACTGTGCACACTTTGTATTATGTAATTGTAATATAAAACGTAGATACTTAAACTTCCAAATACTTACATTTTGCATTTGAATAGCTTTACTAGCAGCAGCAAAGTACCAATTACCAGGTAGAATTCCAGTATTTTTATCCGATGTTTTCAATTTATGCCTAAAGCAAATAATAAAAACAATATTTTTGAATAACAACTGTTGGTAGTCATAACTTTGTTTCAGGAAACTTACTTATTCAGATAATTATCCACCGCTCCCATACCCTTTAGTTTTAAAATGCCCACCGATGGCACTTTTACATAAAACTCGTCCATAATGCGTTTTGCTACAAACTTCAAATCTGTGTATACAGGTGACACAATATATCCGTACTGTATGTGAGCAGGAAGACTAAGGCTTGCAGATGTAGGCGTGTCCACTCCTTTACCTAACGTTTGTACGTTCGTTATAGCTAGAGGCGGACTTAGAGTGTTTACGGAGGTGCCGGTGGCGATAGCGGTGATAGTACTGGCGACTGTAGATACAACAGAATTCGATGATGATAATGTACATATTGATGACGTAGTCGTTATAGTTGCCATCGTTGAGACTGGCAATGTTGGTTGCTTATAAGTAACCGCCGTTTGTGGTGGAGTTGTCGGCAGCACTTCAGCTGCTGTGGGCTTCGGAAGAATTTGTCGTATGGTTACAGTTCTGGACGGTAATGTAGCAACTGTAGTTTTCGCTGCATCTTTTGGTTGACTCACTGTCTGCTTAGGTTGAATTGATTTTGTTACAGTCGTTATTGTTACAGATGTTGGTACCTGTTCGAGAGGTTTAATAGTCGCCTTTGTTGTGGGATTGGGTGTTATTGACGTTATCTTTATGGGATTCGTTGTGTTCAACACGGTTTTCGTTAGATTTTTTTGTGGGCAAGTTGACGCTGTAGATGCGGTGATCGTAGAAGTTGGTACTGTTGAAGACGAAGTACAGAGTAATCTACTTAGAATTTGTGGTTGTCCTGCACCACCGCTCAAGGCCGATGTTAAGGACGACGTTGGCAATCTAACAACTTTATAGCCGATATGCTTGTTATTAGTATTTTTTATGTTGAACTTTTGTATATGAGTTGCAGCGACGGAATTGACCTTAGAGGTCTGTGTAACAACCGAATGCAGTGTCGTCGTAGATGATGTGGAAGGAGCGGTTTCGGTAGCAGAAATAGTAGTAACTGCTGTCACTGTTGCAGTAGAAGAAGTCGCAGAATCATTAGACGAAGAAGGGGCTGTATTGACTATAGTTTCGTTAGATTTCGTGGACGTAGTCGGCTTTATAACAATAGAGGCAGCCGGTTCGTCCATGCCATCCACGAAACTAACATCGAATACCACGGGCTTCTTATGGTTACGGTATGACGAACTCTCCGTTATTTTAGTGATTGTTGTAGAACCTATGGTGGAGGCGCCAGCTGTTGCGTTCTGCCTGGTAACTTCGGCTGGTTGATTTACTTGTATATCCTCTACATTGTCTGGTAAAATTTTGTTGATAACCGCATTTACAGCTATATTTTGAGAATTTATATCATAGGTATTGTGACAAACCAAAGAGATTCTGCGACGTTTTTCGGCAATTGTCCCACATTGCGATGCGTTATCGCTAATTGTAATTACTTCGGGAGGCACTTGAGCCAATGGTTTCTTGGATTTGCCTACACTATGGTCGGACGTATTCGTCAATGGAATTTGAGTGTTGCCATTTGCTGGTGATGAAATGAAAATAGTAGAGCCGTATGATGCCTCTTGGGGCGCTGGAGTAATACCGGTTATTATAGCATTTGACGGCAAGTTAAGAATGGAATTTGGATTGCTTGAGTAGGTAGCAGTTGCAGTGGTGGTTATACCTGTTATTAACGTACTGGAAGGCAATGACAAGACGGGACTACTCGCTTGTACCAATGGCATCTGAAGTACGGATTTTATTACTGTATTAGTATTTGGTATTTTCAGAAGAGATGACGATGAGGATGATGTCGGCGTCGTCACGCATTCCTTAGCCAATGCGGCAGGCATAGTTGTAATTAATGTTTGAATAGGCGGTGGTCCAGGTAATGAATTTGTCTGTGGTATAATGGAGATAGAATTATTATCATTAGGAGTGGAGCCTATGGTAAAGTTATATCTTTCTTCCTGCTGGGAATTGTTTGTCGGATTGGCACCATCTCCATCATCGATAATCATACAATCTTCATCATCATCATCGCCGCTATTCGCATTTGGCGCCATCGTTTTGTCTACAGATTCCGGCTGTTCCACAGGTAGCGCACTTCGCGCAATGGGAACAACTGGAGCGAGGTTATTTGCCACATCCTTGGTTGTCACAACATCAACCTCAAAATGTGTCTGCCCGTTCATTTGTAATAGCCAAAATGCCTTAGTCCTTTCCTCCAAGGACTTTTGTATGCCATGTTTTAGTTGATATAATTCCCTTAACATCATTTGTCCGTCAACACTTTGGAGCAATATCAATGTTGGCGGTTTCATGTTCATATCGAGAGGGCCAAAATATATTTTCCTTCCCGATTTTGGTGTTACAAATGCATCGAATGGAGCATTTTGAAAAAATTGCAGTTTGACTATCTTATTCTTTTGCATAGCAAAGTTGATCACCTTCTGTATGCGGTCCAAAGAGACGAGATCACGAAAGTCCGGTACAAAAATGTGTGAGAAATCGTTGTGTAGGTCGAGCACTAACCATTTGTGGTTGTTCTTATGGATCTCCGGCAGATGTATCTCGTCAATATCTTCCCGAGTTACCTTACGAAATTCTATGTTGGTGCTCATTTGGGCATAGGCATCGACTTTGGGCGATATATTACCATTTACACTGGAATCACCAGCAGTTTTACGTTTTCTAGAATTTTGAGTGTTGTTTACTTTTTGGGCGGGATTTTGAGTGGCATTTGATTGATTTGAGTTCGAGGTGGGAACAGGCGATGCAAAGGAATTTCCTTGCGACATTATGTGCTGCTGTTGCTGTGGTGGTTGCTGAATAGCAGTTACCGACAGTATAGCAGTTGGCTGAGGCAATTGCATTTGTGATATTTGCGGCTCCACGACAGCAGTATTCCTTGGAGTTGGCATAATTTGAGCCACCTTAGCTGATTTACTTGGCGGTGCAGCAGAGCCAGACCATTTTTGTGCTTGCATTTCCTTGTTCTTTTCATCCTTTTGTCTCTGTTTCACCAATGATGTACAGAGGACATTTATTTTCTTAGTTAGAGAAGGATGAGTTTCTGGAGTTGGTTTGTTGCATGCCGTGGATGGTTCTGCTCTTAGGAACCCCTTAACTATCCAATAGGACATTTTGCCCTGCATTACAATGGCCAATTTTGCGGTGTGCTCATTACGTACATTTTGCAAAAGCATTTTTCCCATTAAAGGCAGTCGGTCGGGCTTCAGCGCCGTTATATTCACCACGCCCATTGCATCAGAAATCATAGGCAACATGTTACGTATGGTGGCCACCAAATAGGTGCCTTCCCTCGATTTAACTTGCCATATAAAAGCAAAACCTTGACAAAAAGCCTCTAAGAAATTTGACCACTTCATCATGCATAAAATGTCAGCATTAGGAGTGGGTATGATATGGCTGTCACGTTTCAAAGCAAAATCAACATCCTGCATTTTCTTGCTTACCAGAGAATTCATGGTTCGGATAACATTGTTGTATACATCACGTACATTGTCGTTTTCAAAAGAAAATGGCATTTGCACGCCCGACGAAAAAGTGGCAGCATTATCCGTGTGTAAATGCTGTTGTACATTCCTGGATCGGGAGGAGTTGAATGCAGGCGAGTAAACAGTTGCAGCAGATGTGAAATCGGCCATGTGTTGTTGTTGGGCGCTTATTTTCTCAACTGTAGGTGTAAAAGGTTTTCGCAAATTGGCTTTCGCGTTCAAAGAGAAACAATTCGATATTTTAGGAAGCTTTAATTCCTCGACTTTACCAGGAGCATTTGAAGTGTCCTTCACATTGGCCACATTCACGCCGGAGAGCGAACCAAATGTTTTCATTGTTATAACGCCTTCCTGGTTTATATTTTGCGGCTGATTGTCAATACCGGTTTTAAATGTTTGTATGCTTGCGGGCGAAGACGTCGCAGCGTTTTTGCTATCCTTTGAATCCGATTTTTCCAGGTTTGAAATGTCTTCCTCGTCGTCTAGCAGATCAACTACTTCGTTCGCTACAGATTTACTTGCACCATTGTCTGTTGTTATCTTTGGTGCAGATGGTGTTGATATAACAGTTTCTTCTTTCTTTTCCTTAGGCTTTTCGAGGAAACCACCAACTTGCTCCCTTTTTTGTGACTTCTCATTATCTATTTTATGATAATAAACCGATCGCATGATGTGTTCATTCAATAACAAGCGCGTCTTTTCAGTTTCGTTCTTTTTAATATATTTTAAGACGTTTATACGTCGCTTGCGATTACAATAGAGAAACATGCGTCTCGGTATAGGTATTTGACGCCTACAACTCTCTGGTCGGGGTGCATAAAAACGTGTTCTCACATCTGTTAGATTGCGTTTAGGCCTATCTTTATCTTGCTTCCCAGCTTCTAATACGTTGCCTTGCCCTTTTAATGACAAATGTGCATTACCTCTCTTGGTATTCGTTCCGTTTTCAAAATGTGCTCTAGTATTTTCCTCCTCTTCGTGAGCTTCACTTATCATTAAAGAATGTCCATAGTTTGCGGCATTCACATCATCATCTGAATGTTCCTCTTCATCTCTGTCCTTCTTCGTTTTCTCAACCTTTTCGAAAGTGTAACGGGCCTTTGCATTGCTCTTATAATCGACTTCAAAGTGTGGTTCGTCCTCAACGTGTTCTATGGTTGTATTATTTTCGCCCTTTTCGATTATCATGGGTTTGCCGTCCAAAGCTCGCCCTTTACAAAAACACTTATATAAATGATGAACCATGCACCAAGGGGCCACATTATCTATGTCTTGCAGTTTTACCACATTCACAGTGCAATGTTTCATTTGGTCTAAAATCGTATCTTCGATATAGACAGGCTCTCGTATCTCTTTGACTTCTACGGCCAAATTTTTCTCGTTATCTATAGTGGTTAAGGCAGTCTTCTTGGGTGAAGTTCTGCGCGGCTCTTCATCTGAATCATCATCGCATTCGTAGCGTTTTGGAACCTTAGTACATCTGCGCTTTTTGTCATTATTTGTTTCATTAATGAGCAACGTTTCATTCTCGGTCAGCACCACGGTGGAGGTGAACTCTTTTTCCATGCGAGCTAATCGTGCTGTGGCCTTACGGCGTAACATGAAAGCATCTTCTGTGGTTATAGTACGACCCTATATAATATATAAATAAATTAATTAAATTAATTAGAGCAATTTCAGAATATAATTAGGAAATACAAAATTATATTACAAGGATTGCTTCTTATATAATGAGAATGACGAGCACTGATAAATAATATAATCACCAAAAAATTTCAAAATCTATGTTCCATGGTGATCGATACAACAACCAATTGGCGTCGAAACTCATTAAATAAAAACAAAATTTTCGCCTGCAACTGTGCGGTTTCCTCACCAATAATTTTGGCCTCATTCTCATTCTTGAACACACGTTTTCTCGTTCCTTGAATAATTGATTTTATTTTGATTTTTAAAATAACGATTCGTCTCCCGCCTCCTTTTAATTTATTTTAATCTCTTTATTCAGGATTATAATTTGTAATACCATTTCTCCACAAGAACGCTGCTACCATTTAGGCAGTCTTTTTCGTAGATATTATTCTTCATTGCTCATAATATCAGAGCTTAGATGAACGCAGTTTTTCATACCCACCGAATACGATAAACATGCGCTGATCAAACGCAAGTCCTAACTCTATATTGCGGTCTAATCAGGGTAGAATGATGTGCTCCGCGCTGAAACAACCAGTTTGACTTCAACAAAGCTGTGTTTACTCTATTGACTTCGTTTTTACGTTAAAATTTGTTATAATAGTGTTAAATTGTATCTATTAGATCGGTTGGATCGAAAAAAAAAACAAAAAAGGTAATCCAGCGGGAGCAGTCTCTCAATAACTACAAATCCACTTAGAAATATTTGTAGTTTGTATCAGTGATATTCACCCACCACTTTGTAAAGAGACCGGAAATTTTTGCTTGGATATACTTAAATTTTGATCATAGTTTATTTGAACACAACACATATCGAACCGGCCTGAGAACAGATAACGTAAAAAAATTTAACTTTATAATGGATTTATCTGTTGGAGGATAGAAAAACTGTGGTTGTCACCAATTTCCAATAACAGTAACCCTCGCAATATAGATATGAATTTTATTACTTTTGTCACAGATTCGTTCCGAAAGTGGTAGTCACACACACATACATTTTTCAAATATTTGGAAAATTAAAATAAACATTTGCATCCACAAACTTACGTCTGTTTCCAAACGCATTATACGCGAAGGATTTGAGCCTTTGCACGAACACTCCAAAATGCATTTTGCTTTGCCACAATGTTCACGCAGACGTGTCTCTTCTGTCAAGCTATTGCAAATACAGCCCATTGCACAATATTCCTTTGGACACGGTGTTTTGTCTACAACAACGAAAAGCAGACGAAACTGTACCAAAACATGTTATTCAACTTTTTCAACTGAATATAATTTACCTTCCTCTGACTTCACAGCGGCATCAATAATTGTGGCATTAAGGCGTTTCAGTTCCAATCTGAAAAATATGACCAACATATTTTATAATATTTGATTTCCCACGGAAAACATATTTGGGGGCCACTCACAAAACTCTTTTCTGCTTTGTTGGCTTCTTAGTCGTTGGGCCTGAATTTGAAGCTGACGATGGAGGCCTGCCCACTTTGTTAATTGGAGATAACTGCAAACTTTCAGCCTTGTCTTCACTCAACATATCTGGGTCGTTTTTGATAAACGAATTTTCACTACAACTAATAGCCACCGTGTTAATCATGTCACTAACCACATCGGCGCATGCTAATAAAATCTCGTCCGATTGGTCAAGATTTTGCCGGAACGTAAAATCAGTTTTCGGCACTAGCTCCGTTTCCAAACAGTTCTCAAATGATTGGTCCAACTTTTCCGAACGATCTACTACTCTTCTCACTAAAACGTGATTGCGATCATTCAGATATGGTATGAGAAAAGTAAAGGATTTCCTAGGAATGCTTTCTGCCGCCGCCTGTACAGCTTCCTTCAGAGAACCTGGTAGTTTAAGAGTAGATACACTAAATTCGGCCCATTCACGGGAAATGTCATGATGCGGAAGTATGTATTGCAGGTACCGTTTAGCGATTTCACTTAGAGGTCTGCCATTTTCGGGGAAAACTTCCAATTCAACCGTAGGCATGCGCACTACAGCCATGCTTCCTCCAGCTAATAGCAGAGCAGCTGCATCATCATCTAAAGGTTTTTGCAAAGCCTTGTGCGACAAAGGGCAGGGTTTGAAAACCGATGCCAAAGGTTCTTTATTTAGCTTTTTCGTTTTTGGCGAAAATGTTTGTATCGGTTTAAAATCTTGCCACATATTTTGATCCACACAGTTCCGAGGGCAGATTGAACGAGGTTTTTTTACGAAGCTAATATACGGTTTTTTACGAAACTTATCGTTATTACCCCGCACTCCTTTGAGCCTCACCTGGTACTTTCCGCGGTCAACATCTATCATTTGATAGTGGTATTTGTTGAACTCCGTGTTGATAAAGGATGCAACGTGCCAACCGTTACGGGTAAAGGACATGGTTGAATTAGCCGATTGTGCCAACAGCTGGCTGGTATGTTTCGTTTTCTGATAGCGTATTCTCTTTTGTAACTCTCTATAAATACTGGCTTCATTATTAATGATAGATAGACGATGATTTTTGGAACACTTCTGTAGATAATTTTTTCTCTCCGCTACCGTGCGGAATTTTAAGAGATTATCTGGTACAGCGGGCATATCGAAAGGTGGAGGCTGTGTTTTCGGTGTCACCAAACCTTCTAAATCAGTATGCGCGATCTTCAGACGTGTTATGGCCTTGTCGTCGTCAATATTGTAATCAGTTTCCAAATCGTTCGCACGCATGTATTCGTTTAGAGTTTCACTGACAAAAGCCGAATTCTTATTGCCGCGTATGGAAAAAGGTACTATGGGTGTCATTAACATACCGGGCACACGTTCAGCATCTTCGAAACCAAGAAATTCATCGGCAGAATCCAGGGAATGTTCATGATTGTATACGACTTCACTGGATGTTTTACTCGCAGGTTTTGAACTGTTATCCGCCTTTGTATAAGAATCTGTCTGTTTAGCGGTAACTTTGCACATAAGCATATCTAGAAAATTAAGTCCTGTTTTAACCACCTTTTCTGTAGGTTTTTGGCATGACGTTGTTAGCTGCTGATCATCTTCATTTTGGCTTTTTTCGGTTTTCTCATCTGTAGCCAATTGTTTGAAGGGCTGGACATTTTCTTGGACCACGACTTGTTTTTCAGGTGTTGATTCCAATTGATTCTGCCAATCTTCATTCAATTTTCCAGCGCTCGAGTTGGTTGTACTGTGATAACTTGTACCCAAAGTGTTTCTGTCCTTTTGTGGTAATTCTTCTGCTTCCTTATTTTCTCGTAAGCTATCTTGTATTATACTTCTAATATTTTCTAAATTATTATCAGACTTTTGTTGATTTGTAATTGCATTGCCTGCGACATTGTCAGCAACTAAAGGCGACTGATTGCCTTCTTGTTGATGCTGTTCGCTAGTTTTTTCAGTTGCTGTTGTAGCTTTAATCAATGGCTGTTGCCTTCTGGCACTTTTTAGCAGTTCCAACTGCTTCTTCATTTGCTTGCTTACATCATCCGCATTCTCAATGGCATTTTTCTTCTCGCACACTATTTCCTCAACATATTCCTCAGTACCTATGGACCTCCTGTTGTAAGCCACCATTCTCTTTGACCACTGCCGTATGTTTTGTCGCATTCGTAAGAAAATGTTACGATTCGAATGATCGAAAAGTACCCTCCTCAGTCGATAGTGGGCCAAGTAGACACGGTTTCTTTTACGTACCGCATACCGTTTGATAATTATACGTGGCCATGTCTCGTACCATATTATTTTCTGAATATTGTTTAGATTGTAGCGCAGGAATTCCATGGATACATTGTGTTTCTTTTGTAAATGACGAAATATCCGCCATTCTTTCTGGGTAAACCGGATCATAGCGAGCGCGTTATTTGAGCATTAACCTAGACGAGATAAAGAATACAGAATATAGTTAGTTTTAAGTGTTTAGCAAAAATTAAATTACAACATTCAAATGTTATCAACTATTAGTCTACGATTCCGAATCCTTTAGTTGCATTATCTGTTTTTCATTAAAATATGAGGGGTTTTGTCTAATCAAGACTCTAAACAAAAGATATCGGCGGCAATGTGAATGCCGTTTTACGTGCACTTTAACCAGAACCTTCCCAACCGCTTTTATATAATACTTTCTTATTAACAGAGCTAATATTAGATGTGAGAACCTGAAACAGCCGATTTTGAAAAAATAACAATCAGTGCGTATTACAAATTCTGGAGTGTAAGTTTTCATCCACAGCGTAAAGAAAACAGATCGACACACAATTATAGCAACATTTTGTCTTCTTACATATTGACATAAACAAATTTATATGGGATCGGGTACTAATTAAAATACACATTTTTAAAGGTTATCCGTAATGTTGAATCATTGCCTTAACAAAATTCATTAAAATAGTACTCCAAAACGTTCCATTCCGCATTCCTTACAGTAAAGAGTTTTTGCTGCGGTGGTAACACTAATATTGTATTCAACAATTTCACCACATGCGTGTCAAACACGTCAAATTTAATTTTTGAAATGGCATTAAACAATCACCACAAAGTGTACTTTCTTTGACCGAATGCACTTCTCTTAAATAAGGCATTGAAACAATCAGTCCGCACAATTATTTTCTACAAATCATGCATTTTTAAGTTTTTTTCGGTTTTGTTTCGCTTTCCTGCCTATATCATTCTTCTTGATCAATCCGTTCATTAATATTTATAGGTATGTGCTGCTACACATTTGACAACTGTAAAATAAATAGCTAAGCAGATATACATTTACTCTAATTTCATTCCGATTACATCTAAATAAAATTAAACGCCAAAATGCACAGAGAATTGCTTAGTCTGTAAAATTTTCAGACAAGATAATGTCCCAGATTCAGGTAGCATGAATAAACCGTAAAATTTAATAAACCTAAATTGTTTTTACGGTTCACTAAATTTCATATCTAAATGTTAATAAAATATATTTCTGTGCGATAATTAATAGAGCAGAGTGAAAAACGCGCGAGTCCCAAATTGCTTCATATATTCTTTTTATGTCAACTGTGGCAATATCGGTTTCATATTTCAAAGCAGATTTTATTTCTTCAATTTTACATAAGGCTACTAAAGCTAGTCAATCTATCACATAAAACATCTAGATTAATTTAAATGGCAGTGGCAGAAGATTGGTAAATTGACAAAAGTAGATAATTTATTCGTGAACGCAGAATGAAAACCGTAATGAAATAATTATTTTGACGCATTGCCTTAAATAGTTTAATGCACATTTTCCTTTTTCTTTTCGTTTTGCTTTTCATTTTGTACTATTCTTCTTTTTGCTTCTCGATAATTTGTTAGAAATTTAATTTGGGCACACACAGTCATACTAGCTACTACTAGGCCTGCTTCATACTAATAAAACTTTTTGCAATGAAACTCCATAAAGAGAAATGGTCGTGGAATTTGAAGCTAAATTTATAAACCAGACAATTCCAGATTTTTCGCGACGAAAATTTCCCTAATTTTTATTGGTTTCCAACACCAAGTTCGGAACAATTTATAATTTTATATTTTTATTATAATTTTATAAATTCGTAAAAATAAATTATAACACAGAATAACATAATTTACGATTGTATTTCAAAACCACCAGTAGGTAAAAAAGATCGATTTTCAAATTTCATTGTTGGAAACCAACACAAAAAAATGTCTTCTTTAGCTCTTTCAATTTTGTCATCGCGGGAAAGGCTTAATAACGATATCAGCACAGCTAGCAAGCAGAAATAAAACGCTATTTATTATTCGTTTTTTTAAGAAAAAGTTATAGTTTTAAAATCCCACAGTTAAAACTGCTATACTAGCGACCTTCTCATTTTACAAACGTTAAGCATTATTGAGATTTTTTATTTCGCAAATTTTCGGTCGAAAAGAGCCCGAAGGTTCCATGCATCCCTTAAATGAGATATGAGGAAGCTTAGCTTCTCACATTCAGTGAGCTTATACGCGTTCTGTTTTTACACTCGCTCAACGGGACCTACAGCTAAACGACGATTCCGAAAGTAACAGTATGGGGAGCACTCACCAGCCTTGCCGATTTGCTATACTACTCGAGGTGTTCGTCAGACACATCTTGGGGACAGTCGCTCAGGTAATAAGATGGGTTGATTTCATCGCGCCACCAATTTGAGAGCATAGCGTGCCATTAGCAACCAACATATACTTCAAGGTTGTCCAAACAAGAACGCAAGATTTAAAAGGCTGATGCAGCAATTGAATTGTTTCTCTGGCTGTATGACAAGTGGCGCCGTCTTGTTGAAACCACATGCCCTCAACATTTATTTCTATAATTCTAGGCATGAAAATACCGGTTATCATTTCACGATACCGAACACCATTGACCGTTCGCGCTTGGCATGCCCCATTTTCATAAAAAAAGGTCCAATGATTCCTCCAGCCCAAAATCCACACCACACAGTAATACGTCGAGGATGCATTTGCCTTACGTGAATCACTCGAGGACTTTCCTCACCCCAAATGCGACAATTCTGTCTATTGACGAAGCCATCAAGATGGAAATGTGCCTCGTCACTGAAGATGATTTTATCGGCAAAATCAGCATTTTCATGTTGTCTCTCCAATACCCAATTAACCGGCTTCAGTTCCAGGATTTGGAGACACCAATTTGCTGAGCTCGGTGTCGAATTGAGGTGGATGGAGTTTGAGCGACATCATCACGTACAGCTGCTACATTTTCGGTCGATCGACCTGGTCGAAGGCGCGTTATTTTCTTTACATCACTAACAGACGCAGTTTTGGCAAATTTATCCATTAATCTCTTTACAGCTGACTCTTTTTGACCATTATTGTGACCCCAAATCGATCGCAATTTGCGAACTGTAGCCGCAAAACTTTTACCATTTTGGTAAAACAATTTCACAATGAGAATGCGTTGTTCATTCGTTTAAATCTTGCGTTTTTGTTGGGACACCCTAACTTGAAGGATACTTTGGATATTTAAAATCTAAATAGGTCCATCTACTATTTTCACGAAGAAAAAAAGTTACTGCAAACCTCTAATCATGCCCTTGATCCAAGCGAACGTATTTTTTCTCATTACGTTGGAAGTACAAAACATTTACTTCCTTAAATACGACCGGAAACACTAGGAACATACACATGCTGCAGCAAAGAATGTATATCCACTTCATTTCCTAATGTTCCATGTTTACGGTTATATAAGCACACAGAATTGGAGCTCGGCAACCCTATATCATAGGCTCGTTATACATAAACACCACTGCGATATTGAACAGCACTCTTCGATTCTTTCTGAACTACTTTCTTTTAAACACATAATATGCTGCAGCTTCTCAAAAACTGTACAGAAAATGTTTGTCACCGAACAAAAATTACAATCAAATTAATAAGAACTCACCCACACATAGACCATTTAGAGTTTTAGCTAACAGCAACATTCCTTCGACGCCATCATTCTAAACAAATCTTTACAATGTATCACAAAAAACCAAAGATTTTTTACTTTTCAAATCCAAGAAAAAAGGGATACGAAATGATAACAAGAATAGCGACAACTAGCGCACAAACACCCACTTTGCAAATGGCGAGTGGTTCATGTGTACGTTTGTTTATTGTATGGGCTCTACCTCAAAACAACTCAAGTTATACTTTAAGATTTATTCACTTTTCGACATTCCCACGCACTTCTTCACCTCATATTTGTTTGGAATCTGACTTCATTTTATTTATTTCATAAATTGCAACAATTTAAACTTCTTGTTTTTCATTTCTTTCCAGTGAGAATAAAGAAAAATTTACACCGTGTGATCGCAAATCGCTTACTGCTTTGACGTTTAATATACTTGTGTTTCACACTTAATAGCGTTCCCCCAGACAGACAATGTGGCTGTCATAACAAAAATAAAAATCATTTGTTTTGCACGTTGTGTGGTGGATTTTGTGGTGAATTGTATGAAACTCAAACGTTTTTATGCCGTTTGAGCGCGAATTCGTCTATTTGTCGCATGGTAAACACATGTTTAGCGTTTTTGTACAATGGTGAGAAGGTGCCTTTTTCTTATGGTGTTATGTTTGTGTCGGTATTTTGTACAAATCTGTACCTCAAATCATGTACATCTGTACAATTTGTACATTCGGTTTGATGCGCTCTGGATTTGCCAGCAAGTGATAAACACTCAAAATCAGCTGCTGGCGTTGCGTTGTGGTGGAAAAGATGCATGTGGTTTTTGCGAAGTCATGCAAAGTATTTTTGAGGTTATGTATGCTTATGTAAGAAAAGCGAATGTATTGCGATTTCCAAATATTCTATTAAAAAATACTTATAAATGATAAAGTAAATGTATTTAAAATCGGTGTTTCTTTGCAGGTTAGGTAAAATTTTAATTTTTTTAAATTTTTATTTGGGCTCTATATATTTTTTAACAATGGTAATGCATAAAAAAATAATTATACAAACAATTATACAAATTAATTATATTTAAATATCACGTTTTGAGGTTATGTAAGATATAATTTTATATTTCGTGCAATATAGCGCGAATTTAATTTGTTTTTTTTTTTTATTAACGCACTGAACTGGTAAATTTGATTATTATATTATTTAATAATAGCAAATGCTATAGTTTAAATTTTGTTCATAGGAATCTTCTTTTTCATTCATTTTTAACAAGGAATCTGACAGTATTTTATCTCATAATTCCAGATTTTAAGTATATATGTATGTACATAATTATTAATTAAACGATCAAGATCAAAGTCGGCACTTTTGAGTAGCGATCAAGTGGTTACATAATTTTGGCAGAAAACACAACGACGAACATGAACAAAGTCTTTGATTTATCGACGTAAACAATATAAATCTTTATAAAAGTGAAAATATTAATATAAATATCCGTCTTTGGAGCTAAGGAAGTAATCAGTGGAGCATATAATATGTGTTGTCACTTTTCGAAAAAGTCGCATGGCCATTTTTTACTTGGCACGCTTTCGCAACAAGTACATGCTAAATGTATAAGATATCAGTCATTAGCTGATAGATATAAGAATATAGACTATTTGCGATATTAGCCTCTGTTGCCACATGACAGCAATAAAACATATATTATTTGACAACGAACTGGCAAACTCATTGTATTTGAAGTCGCACCAAAGTTGAAGTTGGTCAAAATTACGCCGCACAATTACATTTTCATGTATTATTCAAAACAAGCAAGCAAAGGAGAAATTGAAACAAAGTACTAAGTGAGAGCAAATTTTGAAAAACAACCAATCAAAATCCTTGCTGAAAGTGATATACAAATTTTCAATGTAGGAAATGTAAATAAATAAAAGCTTTTTGTATCATTTTAATGTGTATTTTGTTCATATGCCTCTAAACAGATCGTTTGGACGAGGCGCAATTTAAGGTCTTAACATAAACAGTATTTTTCCTGAAATACAGACCAACTTAGGGTAATGTGGAACAGTTTCAGAAACTATTAACGGTATGTAAAGGTTGATTTGTTGTGTATTTTACACGTTAAAGCGAAATTTCAACCTTTCTACGGTGTAAGTTCTAAAAGGACTTTGTACATTCAACAGATTTTTATACTTCGTAGCGATCAACAAGTCTCAGACTAATTAATAACTTGTTTCTGTACAACGTTGAAAATGGTACATGAAGGAATCTTCGTTAACATTTTTGCCGTACTCAATAAAAATAAAAACTATTCAAACGGAAATCTATTCGAATGTGGCGAATGTGTGAAAACCTTTGCTACATTCGTGATGTGAAAGGGAATGTGTTTTCTCTAACTTCCTAAGGCAAAGAAAAATCATTTGATTAGAAGAGTACCTACGAAGTTATAAGCGTAGTTGAGGTGTTAAAAAAATCATCATACAAACAAGTGCTTAGGCCGATGTCTTCCTTCAACATGATCAGAACAGGAAAATTGTTTTTTTTTTAACAAATATTTAAAAACGACTAATTTTTGCCAGATTTAAAACGATTTCGTTTAATGTAATATTATACTATTCCACACTGCTAATCTGCTGTGGGTACCCGCCATGTTGAAAGACATATCAACGAAAACATCTCACATTTCGAAAACTTTACGGAAATTCAGTCTTTTTTTTAAATAAAAGTCTGAGTATTCTCTGGTGAAATAAAACAGTTTTTAATGTCTTTTCACTCTTCACCGCGAAATTTAAAAGCAGCTAATATAAATTGCCTGGGAATAGAATAGAAATTTGAATTTTACTTTAGTGAAAGTTTTCAGAGTTATTCATTAATAGGCAAATGTGGTCGACAGTGGCATTACAATTAGAACACCCTATTATCGTCCATATGATACTGGGTCTGATTCTTGTGCGTCACACAAAAAGTTTTACTACTTTTTTTACATATGAAAATTATCTTATTTGGATATTTCTTTCGTATTGTTCCCTTATGCAGAATATTTGAATTTGGATTAAAGTCAATTTTTGTTAACAAAAATTCAAATTATGTAATTAATCACAGATCTGGATAATAAGAACTTTCGACTAATTAATTGACATATTCCTGGCTTAAACTGAGCCAAAATTGAAAAAAAAAAAAAAAACACGTCAAAGTCGATCAAAAGTTAAGGCAATGTTGGCCGTTTTCTTTTATAGTCACGGCGTGTACATCGAAATTCTTGCCAGAAGATCAGACAGTAAATATAGAATAATATCCGAGCGTTTGAGAACAAATATATCGAAAAACAAAAATTCATGGATTTCACCAATCATTGTAAGCGAACTTCTGGGGAAAAAACTTAACAAATATCGGCTACAGCTAACTTCTTCCTCGTTGTATACACTTATTCGTAAGTGAATTATTTGGGAAGGGAGTACTTTGAAGGCGATACAGCAAATTTCAATGATAAAAAAGTGTTTTGCGTTTTATTGGCCGGATTCTTTTTTGGCCGTAAATCGAATAGAACTTAATACTTCACCGATCTTTGATTTGCTCATTAAAGTAATACATAAAATTATGTGGAAGAGAAATTGTTTATTTGCGTATCAGCTGTCAATATTTATTTTTTGACTTACTTTTCCATTAAATGACAACTTTTCATTAAAAACGAAGAATTTCTGTGCTTCAAATAAATGAGTTTTCAAAACTAATGTTATTATTATGTATGACTATTTTTTAATTCTGCCAGAATTAAGACATGTTGTTAATTTGTCACTAATAAAAATGTTGCGCTTTTTGAAATACTTCAAATTTTTCATGCTGGAAAATATTTAGTTAGATGAATAATATTGTCTACCAGTTAATGCATGCACTACATACAAATAGACGCTTGCAGCACTGAAGTTAGGGATTTATTCATTAACTTCCAAAATATTACCAACCATAACAGGATGCTAATTATTTTAGTGGTTAAACTCGCATTCACTTATAGAGATGTAAAAGTATTAATTATCTCGATACCGACATTGTTGAATTCTTTTGGGAAAACGCAACTCTACTATGGGAGTAAAATGTGAAACTGTTGTCGCAAAATTATTAAAATATTCCAAAATTTGTAATCAACTAGTTGCGATGTTCATTAAATATACAAGTATACTTATAAATTTATAATCAGATGAAGTCTCGCTATTTCTTTTTTTTTTTTTTGAAAAACTTTTTTTTTTATAAAAATCGATCGTTTAAAGCTTATCTTCTTTTATATGGATCATAAAAAAGTAGGAATTAAAAATTCACCATACCAAACTTGATTGTATCACTGCATTAAGTTTTACATTAAATGGTCCAGTTAATAGTTATAGTAAAATGTTGGCATTGATGTGTGGAGAATATATTTCTCCAAAAGTTGATGCACCTAAGTGAGAGTCTCTTATGATGTTGAAAAAGACATACTCGTATACTGTGTTAAAGTAAACAATCAAAAAACAGTCGAACTTGTAAGCATTTCGTCTTCCTATTTATTGAGTTAACTTTTTTTTTATTTTAAATTATAACAACAGATCTTTTTGCATTATCTACATTTTGTAAATATTTCCATTGACATTTATGAAAATTTTTTGCTCTTAGAATGTTTACAGTTCCTTTCTGTAATCGGCATAAAAGCGTAACTTCTTATGAAGACACATTTTTATGAAGAGTGCCGCAAGCATTGCATCAGTTGTATTAGTGGGAATGGTGTGATGTCAACTTGTATAAATATATATACAATGCACCGAGGTACAAGTTGGAATAGTTACGAAATTTGCGGATATTCACCACACTATTACATGATTACAGCTGAGTTGCCATTTATTATATTTATTTTGCAGCAAGATCGGCGCGAGCCCTTGGTCGTTAAGGTTGAGCCGGCTTGCTCTGGCATTAATTTCATTTTCATTCCTTGTATTATGCAAATCATTTGATCCAAAAAATTGCTGTGAAAGAACTCAGTATTAGTTCCACGAGACATTGTTTTTTCGCGAAAAAATTTAATGACATTACCATCCTTTTTATATTGCTTTCTAACACTGAAATCATAGGCGGTTGATAGGAGGCTTTTAGCCCTCTTAGAACTATTTTAGCACCCCGCAGAGTTTTCAAGTTATGTGTACTGTATGTATTTAGCCTCCCTAGGAAATTTATTGTTACGTTAATGACTGATATTGTATCTTAAGAGACACTTTTCATAAGAAGTATGTTATAATATTTATCTTTCGTATATGAAGAAAGAAAGCTTTTCTACGGCAATGATATGTTTAAAGTCAGTTTCTATACGAAAAGTGTATTCCAATATGAGTATTATACAAAAAGTGTCATCCGAGACATTTTCCTTTATAGAAAATGTCTTAATAGCTAGTTTCATGGTAGTTTTTTTCCATTTACCTTACAAGACACTCCTCTGTATGAAAGTGTCCACCTAAAACGTACCTGTGTCTGTCTGTTAGAACACACTTTTTATATTTGCATAGAGAAGTCTCTTTAAAGATATTTACATGCAGTCTCTTGGAAGGCATTTTGTTAAAGATTATCTTGAAAAATACAAACAGAACAAAAAGGTTTTGCAAAAAGCTTACTATGTATAAAAAAACCTTTCCATAGGAATAAACATTTCGTGTAGATGCCATTTTCCAATAAAAAATTCATTCCAAATTCGATATTGTCTATAGACAATGCTGCTTTCGGAACATCGTTCTATACAAAACGATGTAATCAAAGCATAGAGAAGATCAATATAGAGATTTTATCTCGCTCTTCAACTAGTAGGATCAAGCACATTTTTCTTGTTTAATAGAAAACAGATTGATAGTCACTTTGGTTCAAACTGTTCTTTTTACCATTTATTAGCTATATGAAACCAATGAGAATATCCTCAAGGATAACACCGCAGCATGCTTCCGAGCGTGATATAAATCTGTGCTCCAAATATTGGATGCATTTGGATCTCACAAACCCACGGAAATTGAGGTGATAATAGTTAAAACCCGTGTACTATTCTTGTCTTTGCTCCAAAGACCGATCGTGGCCCGATGATTAGTACACGCGACTATCGTTGGCATGATCGCAGGTTCAACCCACATACAGCCAGCTATCATTATTTGAAGCGCGGCCACCTCAATGTGTCTGATGAACATTTCGAGTAGTCAAGTAATGGACAAGTCTTGTAAATGCTTCTCAAATTGCTCCGTCCCATTGAGGGCGTTTGAACATATAATGCTTGTAAACCCACTGAATGTGAAAAGCTCTTCCATGTCTCACTAGCGAAATGCAAGGGATTTGGTTTTTAATACTCTAAAAACATTTTCTTTTGTAAAAAGTTTTCTCCAATTCAATTTTCTCCTATATGAAGGCTGCCTTCCAAATGAATTTTCTATGTGATAATAATCATTCAAGGGATTTTTCTATTCGTCTTTCAAGGCATAGAACAGTTCTAACTTATTAACTTATTTGGACATATAATAATAAACGTCAATTCAGATTCAACTCGGAAATATATTGTTTGTTAATTACTACCTTTCTTTCGACATTCACCTGTTTTCCGTTTTTCATGAAATCTAGAACTGGCTGTCAGTTTTTATATGGCGTAACATGTTTCGATGTGTCATTCGACAAATGAACTAACATTTATATGCAAGAAAAAAAAAGAATTTTTATTGCTTTAGTAATAGTAACATTAACAAGTTTGCTCTTGAAACCGAGTTTTTTTATTTTATTTGATAGAGCAAGTAATATCTAGAGAATTAACCTATCTTTTGAAAATTAAATCATGTGGATAACTCTTTACAGATGGCTCTGAAACCGCTATCCGGATAAAAATTTGTGCTCGAATTTTGAGTGAAATTCAAATTTTTTGCTAACAACTTTTTCCAAATAACAATAATGTCTTTGATGAGTGATGCCTCATTAGGAGAATTTCCGATTCCCAAATATGTTAAAAAATTACGTCAATATTACGTATTTACGCGTTCCCCACCTTGCGCTATCCCATCATCTGAAACACATTTTATGCCCTCATCATTTCATGTTATATTCTATACTTCTGCAAATGAAATGCTTCTCTTTGAGCGTAATTGGTATGATTTAAGAGTAGCAACGGTATTGTATTTTTCGATTATTCACGTATTCCCCCGGCGGAGGGATAAAATCTTCCTAATCCAAATAATTTATCTGTATGAATTTTTGTCTGTGGATCATGTACTCGTTACTCCAGAAAAACGAATTCGTTCACCTCTGGCGCTCTCCGTAGGATCGAGCAAACTAAACGCTTCGAATTTTTAAGAACAAGATTTATATTACGCCTGAAAACGCCCAGTGGTTTTATTGTAGAGGCCATTATCGCTGATTTCATATTGCTGATAAATGGTAAATAGCGTGGACTTGAACCAAAAAGACATCGAACCATAGAGGTTAAATTTCCCTAGAGAAACCAACTCCCTCTGCGCTCCAAAAGATAAAATGTTCGAGTAGTAGGCTCAATTAGATTTTTCTTGTTTGACAGAATTCTGTCTTTTTAGCCCAGAGAGAGTTGGTTTCTTTAGGGCAATTTTCACATATTCCCCTTGCAGAAAAGTTTTCCAACACACATAAGGGAACTGTTACATCCCCGTCTGTTTTTGCATTACTTTTTCATTTAGAAGTGCATCCGAGTCGATTGTGAAAACTCTGTCAATTTTAATGCAGATATTCCTGTAATATATTAACTCTGGAAATTGTGAAAGATTTATTTATTTATTTCTGGCTTGTAATTTAAAGCCTTCCGGCCAATTATAAGTAAATTACAATATGCAACAATTCATCTATTAGATTGAATCTGCTCAATATAATAAGTTAAAAAAAAAAAAACACATAATAAAAATTAAATATAAAATTTATAAAAATATAATATGAAATTATGATCATTAAAGACAAAAACAAAAAAGTATGAAAAAAAGACTAATTCCAAAAGTTAGAAGTTAATCGGTGTATAATCTGGAAATATAAGATAATCGGTATGTAATAAAGGCTGCTCACAGTTTAATTGAAAACAAAATTTTACAGTAAAGTCTGAAAGTAGAATGTGCCTTTTGTAAGAATCAAGACATAATTTAAAACTTTTTAAATGGCTTGGTAGTAAATTGTAAATTCGAGCTACTCTTACTACAAAAGCACGACCCATGAGTGTGGTTATTTTAGGTATAAGAAGCTGTTTATTACGAGTGGAATGTGAAAAATTAAATAAATTAAAAGGAAATGAGGACTACACAATCGAATAACTTTATAAAATAACAACAAAGACCTAAAATCTATATAATTTTTAAAACTACAACCCAAGAAACGCTTAACATACGGTGTTATATGAACACGACGCCTCAGTGAATACAAATATCTCATAACTCTATTAAACGCCATCTGAACTTTATTCATATTTTGTTTATTAGTCCCACTATATAACTCCAAACAATATAGTATACTAGGCATGATATAAGCATGAACCAATTTCTCCTTAATCGATCTGGGCAACACTAAATCAGTATTATAAAAACTTCGCAGTGAATAATTTAAACGTCGAACTACATTATCCACATGATAGTTAAAGCTTAGTTTGTTGTCTAAAACTACTCCCAAACAATGTACACTGTGGACCACTTCAATAATTCAGGTTTAAATCACGATTAGAAAAAAGCATAGCTTTTGTTTTTGGAATGTTAATTGAGAGTTTATATTCTGTTATCCATGAGCAGATCAAATTTAACGCATAATAAATATTACTTTGCAGGACATCATCAAACTGATATTCTCCCTTAAAAAGCTATAGTACATCATCTGCAAATGAATAGAATAGGAATACATCATCGAGGATACTAAACAGATCATTCAAGTACAAAATAAAAAGTATTGGGCCAAGTACCGAGCCTTGAGGAACACCGCTTTGGACAGGTAAAACAGAAGACAACGAATCATTGACAACAACATATTGATTTAATTTTAATTTTTAATTTTATTTTTCTTTTAATTTTAATTTTTTTGTTTTAATTTTAAACTGACCGCCTGATGTGAAATTCTGGTAGACAAATCGCTGACGCACTTACAAAGAGTAAACATAAAATAAATTCACAAGATATTAAGATATATTTTTTCACACACCCAACGCATCTATGATTTGTGGTTTTCAGTCCATCCACTAGATGAACGATATAAACAGCTACACACATCCATGTGTAAGTAAAAAAGGAATTTTCTACAGGAGTTTTGGAAAATCAAAAATTTGCTTTACTGCGAAAAATATGATTTTTGTGTGTTTTTCGTGAACAAATGTTCTGTGTTTACAATAACCAAATTTACAAATAGTCAGTTATGAATACAGGGTTGCCCATATTCGACGGACCCATGTTTTTAAAAAAAAAAATCAAAGAAAAAAATAAAAATTTGGCGGTTGGCAATCTTATTCATTTAATTTGTTCCAAGTAGATTTGTTTACATCAATTTTTGAATATGATATCTCTTAAATGGCCGCCTCTGGCGTTGATGGCGTATTGTGCCCTTTTTGCAGCATTTTCCATCGTTTTCGCCAACATTTCGGCCGGAATAGCGGCTATTTCTTCACGAATGTTGTCCTTGAGCTCTTCTACGGTCCTTGGCTTGTTAACGTAAACCTTTGACTTCAAATGTCCCCACAAGAAGAAGTCAGCGGGCGTCAAATCGGGCAAACGCGGTGGCCAGTCCAAATCACCACTTTTCGACATCAAACGGCCCGGAAACAAATTCTTCAGAAAATCGATTGTTATGCGACTTGTGTGCGGTGGAGCGCCGTCTTGTTGAAACCAGAACTGCCTCATACGCTTCCGACGAATAATTGGCATCACAAAATTGGTCATCATGTCGCGATAACGCTCCTGGTTGATGGTAACAGCATGGCCATTTTCGTTTTGGAAGAAAAACGGCCCAATGACCGTTTTCGCACTAACGCCGCACCAAACTGTGACTTTTTCGTCATGAAGAGGCAATTCTTGAATCTTTTTCAGTGGCGTAAATACGGCAATTTTGCTTATTTACGGTCCCATTCAATGTGAAATGGGCTTCATCGGACATGATAATTTTGTTCCAAAATCGTCGTCATCATCGGTCATTTCGATGACTCGTTGGGCCCATTCCAATCGACGAGGCTTGTCCGCAGGCAACAATCTTTGCGTCAATTGAATTTTGTACGGGAACAAATGCAAATCAACGCGAATAATCCGTTGTAAAGTGGACCGAGCCATGCCCAACTGCTGAGAACGGCGTTTTTGGGATGTTCTTGGAGACCTCTCAACACTGGCTCGTACGGCAGCGATATTCTCGGCCGATCACCTTGGTCGACTTTTATTTGGCCTCTTCGGATTAGAAAGAGCCTCACCAGTCGAAAATTTTTCGTATAAACGCTTAATGGTGTTCTTAGAAGGCGCACTTCTCACATTTTTTAATATTTTAAAAGCACGTTGAGTTTTCACAATTGACTTCTTCTGTTGAATGTAAATTTCAACTATTTCAGAGCGCTCGCGTGGCGTGTATTGTTCCGTGGTAAAAATCTGCTTGGACGCGGTATGTCATTAAGCGATCTGACATCTCTGTCAAAAGTTATGGCGTTGCCAGATGGGTCCGTCGAATATGGGCAACCCTGTAAATTTGCCACCTCTCTACTTCACGACTGCCAAATATGAACCGTCAAAACTAATGTTTACCAAAATGGCGGCAAAACAAAGTAGTACCTTCCCGACGGACACTCTGTATGAACCAGATGGGGTGAATCACAGCCCTCTATTTTCATTCTCAGAACTTAGTTCACTAAACACATATTATAAGCCAAGTTTGACTAATTGCATTATAACTGTTAGATAGAAATGAGACTAAATCGGTCGCAGATGGGCCGTGGTTACTTGATCGTTTTTTCTCAACGTTGGCGGAGAATTGTAAAGTAATATACTGCGGAAAATCTAGGCAGCTTAGTAATTAAAAATTACAGGAGAAGGACTGAATTACGGAAAATCGTCTAATCTGCAAGGGAGGTGCCAGCAGGAGTTCATTTTAATTTTGAAGCTCTACACTGGCAAACGCTCATTGCGTACTAACATTAAAATATAAATAGGTTAAATCGGTTATTTGTTTGACAGATACCATTTTTCCAAGTTTAGATTAGTCTCATAAACAATTACAATGGACAAAAATCTAAAACTTACAGGAAAAATCTTGGATACCTGAAATTCGGTCAATTAGTTTGGGAGGTACCAAAAGGACTGAATCGATATAGCCCAAAAGTTACTTGGTACTTTAGGCTTTTCTTCGTGGGTTTTACATTCCATTCCTTTGGGTGAAGGTGCAAACGAGTCAAATTATCTCTCAATAATTTTCCTTCATTTCTTTAAATAAATGCGCACCGTTGCGTTATGATAAAGAAGGCTGTGATTCAATAAAAGTCCTTTAAAGCAGATAGCTGTTTTCTCTCCTAACCAGCTAACGATTATAGATTAATGCCAACTAAAGCAGCAGTGATATGATGTTTGTTATCCCTAATACCTTTCACTATATTCCCTGGAACAATTGGTTAATGCCACCACATTGCTTTTCTTTTCTGATACTACAAGAAAAGTTGTCACGAGGTTGAATATGCTTTTTATATGCCTACAAAAATACAGGCATATTCGGCAGCACATTTGTTCCACATATCAATTTTTTTAATTCGATATAAACATATATAATATTTCCCAACAAATACGCCATATCACGTTTTAATTTCCGCCATCTTGCCTTCGAGCACACAACTGTATTTCCGCGGATCACTACGAGAGCGTCAAAAACAAAATGTCTACCATACCACAAATGCACGCACAGACACACATACACACACCAACTACGAAAATAAGGAAAGAGCGAAATTGAAATTTTGCATTTGCACAAAGCCAACAACTTAAGAACAACAAACGAATGAACGACACCTCAGTATACACATCGCAAATTTTAATCACCCTTTTGCCCGGTGTGGAACATAGTTGAAGGAAATTTTTATTCGAGTCCTTTCCTAGCTAAATTTGCACTTACTCAGAAGAACCTCATTTGTACGGCGATTATCGTGTATTCATGCAAAGTTTTCAACAATAACTGCAAAGAAATCTACAGGTTTTTCTTTTTTTTTTTTGCTTCAAAATAGAAAAATTCCACAAGCGAACCACTGAAATCTGTAAACTATGATTGCTACACTTGACACTTTGGTTTCGTAACACCACACAGTAGACGGACACACACATCGTGAGAGATGGGGTGTTTTAGCTGCGATTGAAATGACAATCCAGAGAGAAACAATATGGAAAATGAAGTGCGGTGAATATGAAACAGCGTTAAAAATGCATGTAAGGAATAATAATACGTCAAAGTAAATTGCACTTAAGTGTATACATATATTTTGTGTAGCTGTAGTTACATTTGTTCGCTTTTTGGTAGCATTAAACTTGAAACTTTCCTTTGTAAGAGATTTTGATCAATCTTGAATATTGTTTGTGTAGACCTCAAGACATGTGGTAACTCTAATCTCGGAAAGAACGGTTGGAATGAAACAGTGCTGAAAAAAAGACAAACAATATAGACACTACCTGCATTTGGCGCCAATTGCTTTTAAATGCTGCAACGACAAAATTGGAACACCAACATTAGAACGCGGTCTGCATTCAATTTCCACGTGAAAGCGAAAGATGCAACTGCATTTTTCGCGATCACATTGGCGAAAATGCAATTGGCCTCAACCTCCATTCTATGATTAGTAAATGTTACAGGTGCAATACAAATACCAGATGAAAGCGGAATGTAGTGCTACCTTAAAGACTAGTACTAAGCCCTTAACGTGAATCATTTTTTTGGTACTGCAGCTGTTTCCTCACATCCTGAGTGACGTTTGGCATGCCAAAAATCAATTTTTAATACATTTTCTCAAAGTTTCCGGCAAAAACTATTTTTCGTTAAAACAATCTGCATAATGCGTACAATTACTGCCACATAAAACAAAAACTACGAAAGCTATACCTAATCAGTAATGAAGTAAAACACATTTGTCACGTGGGCGGCATTAGTATGCGGCTTGGTTGTGAGGTTATGCAGTCATCTCTGTGAAATCTTGGATTTAATTCTCTTCAACGTTAACAAATAAATAAAAATGCTTAATATGGGTGGGTTTTGTGATTTTATTATATTCTTTTAATTAACACTAATAAAACCAGATTTAGAAGAAAGCCAAAATCCTTACCTAAAACAAGATAAATAGGAAAAAAATAAATAATTTCAACATTAAAATGGGTAAAATTGTTTTATTTGCTATCAGAAGGGCCTATTCTTCTTTAGTCTTGTTGCGGATTTATGTGATCATGGCACGTAACCAACAATAACAATAACTCAAAATGTGGGCACAATTGTGTAATATTAGTCACAATAAGGGCGGAAAGTGGAAATCAAGGATATTCGAAATCTTTTTTGGATACGTTAGAGATCCACAACAATTAATGATATAATATAGCGGTGTTGTTTAAATGCAGTTATATTACAAGTGGATTCTAAATGATTTCAACAACATTTTAAGATAAATTATACTAAAAATAGTTAAAGTTCTACTCAATACTACATTCGCCGATCTCTTGATCGGCATCAAAATGATATAAATATAAAGAATAACTTTTACCTTTTCCATAAGGAGCATCCAGTCAACATTTTTGATCCTGGAAATACACAAAAAAAAGTGTTCCTTAGATTTTATCTATTTTAAAAAGATCGATATTCTAAATAAATATTTTTCGTCAGCAGGACCTATTTTTTAGGGTTGTTTTTTGTTGCGGATTTATGTGATCATGGCACATAATCAGTGTCCCATTTTCATCAGTCTAATACAGATAATTTTATCCATAATAATCGCCACATATCGCAATAAATTTCAATTTGGAATAAGAGTACGATATTTTACCGTACAACACATAATGAAGAATATCCATTGGAAATTGAAATATTAGTCACAACATGGGCAATCAGGTTTGAATATAAACCAGGAACTGAAATGCGGATGTCAATGAGATTAGATATCTTTTTATACGTTCAAGCGAGGTTTAGTATTAAAACACTGGTGTTGTTTCAACGCTAAATTGTATTGCCGCCGTTTTAAAACGAATTATATTAAAAATGGTTGGAGTTCGTCTCAATGCGACACCCGCTTTTCGGCTCTTCTTTTGATCGGAAATTAATTGCAAATCTGGGTATTAAGTATGTAAAAGATGTTTGTACCTTTCCCATGAGGACCGGCTTAACGACAATCCAGAGTGTCAGTTTGGAGATCCTTACTTGTCGATTACTCCACTACTCGAAATGTTCGCCAGAAGGATCGTGAAAACCCGCTGCTAAAAGAGAGATTTTATGATTGGAGCATGATTCGAACGCGCGGACATATGCACGATAATTGAATCAGTTCTTATAGCTTGCAAAAATCCTAAGACAGCATAGGCAAAATTGTTGATTTTGAAATATGAGCTTGATTGCAATATTGGATCTGCAATGAAAGAGTGGATAATGTGTTTTAGTTAGTACACAAGTCGTTAAAGAATAATACAATTTAAAAACTTTATCAGTAAGACCAATCATTCGCACTCAACATGAGAAATTTCCATTTTTTCAGTTAGGGGCGAAAGATAATTTGTCATCACAATTAGCAAAATGCACATATTTTATTTTATAAAAAATCACAACCTACCTATACAGTATATTTGGCCTCCACATAATGACGTTTTATTCACCCTTTATATCTGTAAAAAAGAGTGGAAAACTACATTAGACGCTTATTTAAGCACAGGCTGGGATTTATTCAAAGTTATCATTTTGTCAGCAAGACCAATCATTCGCATTCAACATGAGAAGTTTCAAATTTTTTTCAGTTAGGGGCGAAAGATAATTTGTCATCACGTAAAATATGGAAAACCATTCGTTTATTGAAATCTTCTAAAGCTTACCTTTGTGGCCCGTTTTCCTATAGAGAATTTCGTTCTTTTTCAACATCATGTAGCTCTGCAACGAAAAAAGAAAATGATTTTCAGTACAGGTGTTTTAAAAAATTATCTCGATATTAGCAATGTGCTAGATATTCAATAAAACCAATCATTGGCATTCAACATGAAAAGTTTCCATTTATTTCAGTTAGGGACGAAATATAATTTGTCATCAGAAGAGAGGAACCCGATAAAAAAAAAAAAACATTTATTTACGTCTAAAACAATACGGCTTTGCTTACCTTTGCCCAAAAGAGAAATCCATCCATTTTCCAAATCTACTAAACCGGCGTAGAGAAAGATTTCCCTCTTTTACAGCTATACCTGAAATGAAATAAGATCATTTATTTAGTATAGAGCTTTAAAAATTAATGACATATTGTGTTAAACAAAAATTTTTCAGT
>JAHXMU010000026.1:1992601-2004692 GCA_019455685.1 Philornis downsi
AAAATTGTGTCTTTTTTATAGCTAATACATTTCACAAGCTTGCAAATGAATTCTGGGACATATTATGACGTAAAAAAATAAATTGTTTCGATTTTAGTTTTGCAAACCAACAGAAAAAAGTAGCAAAATTCGCAAATTTATTTCACAAGTAGGACTTAGTGTATATTGTTCACGAAGAAGTTAAGTGCCATTGCCAGGTTTTTTTTTGTGTTTGTTTATAATGCTGAAATCGTTAATTTTATCTAGCACAAAAGTTTATTAATATTGGGCAGTTTTTTTAGAATTTAGAATAATACTAGAAAATATGAAATACATTAATGTAAAACTTAATTTTTCATTGTAAATGTTGAAATAATTCAGGATTTTTTTTTGTCATGGAAAGTCATTAGGGATATGGTAACGCACAGCAGATCAGCAGATTATTTTATAAAAAATATGCTGTTATGTTTTATAAAATCGCACAATAAGCAAAATTATGTAATTTTTCCCGCCGTCTGAATGAGTCATTACCAGTTCCATGCGAAATAAAGGAAATGTTTAGTTATGTGAATAACTTCGTGGCGAAAAATGACACTGTGCATTTTGCTTGGAAATGTGGAAATTGTGAAAATAGAACATTTTTCGAGACCCTTTCAGCTCATTAGTACGGTGCACTATAGTTCGGTGTTCATAATTACGTTTTTAATATAATTTCCCAATTTGTTAATGTTGTATTTGTTTACTTTCCTTACACGGCGTGTAATATTGCTGCTGTGAAAGACGATATCAGTGTTGTATTGAAAAATGTGGAGCCAATAAGTTCGTTTCAAGTTTTGTAGAACTCAATTTTTACCAAGAAGTCAAAACACCACCATGTCCAATATGCAGCATTTATATAATATATGCAGCTTGTCATTTGACAAGTGTGCTTGACAGACAAATGTGCCTGTGTATTTGCCCTATACGATTACACAAACAGTGCCGCCAACATTTGGACGACTGCGACTGCGAATTAATTGAACGAAGAACGACAATTCAAATGGAAGAAGGAAAGGAACAACGCTAACTGTGGCAGAAGAAAAAAAGCGGCATTTTGTATTTATTTTCAAACTGATCTGAAGGAAAAAAAAACAGAAAAAAAGTTGGAGCACAGACAGCGTAGTGTTTGGATAAGAAGCGTTTTTGGAAATCGCTAAACATATAAAAATACACTAATAAAGATACTGCAAATAATATCGTCATATTTCATAAGATAAAATCGTGAAAGTTCATAATATGCCGCGCACAAAGGTTTCCAAAAGTTCCAAACGCAATCGTGAGGCTGCCAATCGCGAAGAGAAAATTCGTGAGTTTGAGAATACATTTGAAGGATTCCAGAACACATTCGACGTCAAAATGCAGGAGTACATAACATCATATGAACAACAATTCAAAATGCTATTACAGCGCACTAGTTCATCGCTGATGCAAATGAAGATATGTGATCTTTTGGAAGTGGTATGTATTCCCGTCCCCTTCGCATTATGCTCGTTTGTGTGAAGCTGCCTTGACGTCTCCCTGAAGACACGATACCATTAAGTGTACAATTTCTGAAATTGTTTTCGTTTAAGGACTTGTTGAGATTCGATGACTGGGAAGAAAAAGTAAAGTTGGTTAATGCTCAAAATGCGCAGAATTCATTAAGCAATTCTAGGACATCTGCGTTGTTGCAATCCAGCAAACTCGCAAATCCAAATGACGAAGGTGAGTTGATGTCGATGTTTCTTACTATTCCGATTGTATCATTTAATTATCGACTTCTCATTGGTACTACGGGTTCTTTCTGTGCGGTAACACGCTTGGTTGCAGAGAAACACTATCAGTAATAATTTAGTAACAAAACCTTGCCTCTTTAACAAAACTGCAGGACTGTTTACTCATGCCCAAATAGAACTGCTTTAAACTGTGCGGAAATACGAAAACCTTTTTGGAAGAAATTCACTTAAAGAAAAAGGAGAAACGACCGCCTTAAACACCATTCTTGCCGAAATGTTTTCCCGGATACATTTTTTTGTCCAAACATGTGTTATCACGGAGTTAAACAAAAGTGCATTGTCAAACACATTATTTAACATTGTGTTCACAGCCGCTTTGAGGGCAGTGTATTCTCGTAGATTTTTGTCATAGAAGCATTTTCTAAGACAATTTTATCTATTGGAAAGTACTTTTGTTGTTGTTGAGCACTGACCTATAGAAGTGTTTTGCCAGGCGCTTTTCTTTTGGAAACATGTCTTGTCGGACACTTTTCTTAAAATGTATCTTGCTTGTAGAAAAGTTTCTTGTCTTGTCGGATACTTTTGTTATAGAACATTGTTGGGCATATATCTTTTAGAAAAATGTCTTCTGAGGCACAGTTTTTTTTTAAAGATTGATTGAACATCATGTTCTTTTCGTGTGTTAGGTTTACTTTCAAGACAAGATTTTCGTTTAGAAGTGGCATCTTACAATTTTTGTATAAAAATAAAATAATGATAACATAAACATTTATTTCCTGAGATATAAAAACAAATGTTTACGTATACTTATAACATTTTGTAATAAAACTTACCTAAAATGTTTTACTGCCTTCGTGAACAAAAATATTAGAGTTAATTCCTGCTAGACTTTATTACCGATAAGAAATACTGTTTATTGATATTGAACAAAAGTTACTGTCTATCATTACTTTGCCATTTTACCACTTAGCTTTTACCAATTTTGAAGCACTGGGTTTACATAGTATCTTAGTGGGCATTCATTGGTTTCTCTTATTAATTTCTTGCTTTTCTTTCGATTTTTTTTCTCCTACTTATTGTATGTACTAAAATTTGTTGTAACGCACTTTGCCTATGCTGCTCGCGCACATCATCTTCCATTACTACTTCTTCCTAATCACGCATTTTATGTACATTTTCTTGCCACTTGACTCATTTGGTAAAGGCTACCTTACAGAGGATAGTTCCACTGGTAGCAGTCTAGGCGGTATATCAATGTCAAATGCGGCATTCACTCAACACTTAAGCATGCCGCAGATGTCACGTCTTCGTACGCCAGGGCCTTTGAGTTCGGCTCGGGCTAGACGTCCACGGCGTAGTCGTTCAGCGTGTGGCGATTATGGCGTACCCGGGTCGGCACTTAAACCTAAACCTTCGGCGCATAAATCTATAAATGCAGGAGGTGGAGGTTCAGATCATCATTCGCGAAATAAAATACGCACACCCATGGCAACAAGGACGAAGGCGCTTAGTTGTGATCGCACACCGAAGGTTAACGGCGATGCTGCATCGCCAAAATCTCCACCGACCTTCTTACGTTTCCCGAAGCCAGGGGAATTGGTGCTATCAAAATGTGGTAGCCCATTGGTGTCAAATTCGTAAGTGTTTGCCTGATTTTTAAGATATTTAAGTTTAATGTCTAACGTAACTCTTCAACGGCATTTTAGGATGCCCGATAAATTTGCCCATCTTAATATACCCTTGCGCAACGGAGTTATATCTATGCGGCCCAAGAAACTTTCTGGCATAAAATCAGATATACTCGATGATATGGATCCTGAAACACTGCAGCAATTGAGAACTATACATGCAAATATCGATAAGATTGTAAGTATGGCCGACAAAGCAGGCTTATAAAAAGGAAGAAAACAGCACATAAGCACATGCCGCACTCCACATGGATGCGCTCTATATCTTTAAACTGTCAACCTTATTCCACGATATCTCAATGATACATACATATATCTTGTAACTTGTTATTTAGTTGATGATTTAGTATTAACAATTATAAACAATCTTAATGAATGCCAATACCAAGGGAAAGGAGAAATCAATGCTATGATTGCCTCCAACCCAGCTGCTTACCTTAGACATGTACAAAGAAAAGGACATTTTCCTTTATACGAAAAAGAGAAGAATATTCTCACCATTTTATTTGCCATATAGAGAAGACATCAAACCTAAATATTTCTATGGAAGACAAGTTTATATAACATTGTGTTTTGTCGCGTCCAACTCCCGAATGCGAATGTAGAAAACACAGGTTCAAATATCTTGTTTTTTTTATCATTCTCATAACACTCTTAACGTTGTTATCAGCGTTTTTCTTTTGCAAAATTTGTTTCGTTCAAATATGTCTTAATTTTTCATTTCTAATATCATTTTATGTATCGTAAACAAAACGAAATAAAAATATTTATAATAAAATTTGGTTTTATACACATTTTTTATGTAAGTTGCGATTTTTATTTATTATTTCAATTTTTGTAATAAAACAATATTTAAGAATTGGCCAGTAATTTACTAAGTTGTTGTAATTACGAACAACGGGAGCTACTTAGATAATGAGCAACCGATTATAATCACGCATAGTAAAATTTCTTTGTACTTCTCCAATTCTTCGAACTAAGTTTTGAAAGACTCAAAAACATGATGATTCCAACATCCTTTGCTGCAGCCTCCATCTGGATCATTTACGAAGACCTCTTGTTGGAGCACTGTCATCCATCAGCACAATATGATCCAGCCGGTGAATATTGCAAATAATTTCTCTTTTAAATAAATGGGTAAAAATCGGGAGTTTTTAAATTTGATAATAAATTCATGAGACTATTTGAGACTTGTTTAATGGATTTTTAATAAAAGGGGAGACTGAACCAATACTTTTGGGGGTTGTAACAAAAGTAGTTTAAAGTTAGAATAGGTAGAAGAGAAGTTTGGAGAGAAAACTATAGGGATTTCTATGAAGAAATAAGACAAGAATTTGTTAAAGCAGAACACTTTACTTTGACACAGCTTGGAAGAGCCCTAAATACTGTAGAGAACTTTCCTTCCAAATAAATAAGGAAAGACCATGAATTTTCTAAGCCTTGTAAGTTTTATTTGAGACTTTACTGAAGTTTTAACGAAGAGTAAGAAAATCGATCTTTTGGGATTGTAAAAAGAGTCAAGAGAATGACAAGAAAAAAGCTTAAGAAAATGTGGACAACATATGTAAAAAGAAAAGGAAAGGGGTATTTAGGGGGCAGTAAGAGAATAATAATGATATTATCCAATATCAACTGTGTTAAATTTTTTCGTACAAATTTCGGTTATATGAATTTTTGTAGTGGAACGCTTATTTTTGAAAATTTCCGCATCTTATGTTTTTTTTTTTTAAATGACCACAAATTAAGCTGCTTTAATCAATAAAAATAAAATCTCGTTTACATTTTTCATAAGGATTTCGAAAATGTTTTTAAAATTTTCATTTGGATTTCTACTAGTGGTTACAAACTAACTTTGCTTTTGCGACAAACACATTCATAAATGTTTATATGAATTTTGAACTTTCCCAATCTTTAACTTTCCATAATGCTTCCAATTTTCCCATAACGGTCAAAAGGCAATCTTCGTTTTACGATTAGAAACTTATTTTATTTAAAGTATTTCATATGAATTTCGACAACTTCTAGCCATTTCGATATATACTTTGTAATTTTTTCATTCCCGATTTCACATATTTGTAAATTAAAGCTTGGTTTAGGAGACAAATGCATTCCTAATTTGTCATACGAGTTTCATTGATATTCCACCGTTTCATTGAGATTTCAAAATTTTTCGATGGTGTTTATAAAGTAAACTTGCGTTTATTGTTTCTCACATAAATTTCGATGATTTCACTAACAGGCTTCTAAATTTTTCTCAATTTTTTAAAATGATTTCCAGCTTTTCCATAGATGCCTTGAATTGAGGTTATTTGTGCGATTGTATTTCGATAATATAGCAGCTTTTTCATAGTATTTTCCAAAATGTCCATAGTGTTTTGTCAACTTCTGAATAGTAGGGGGATTCTTAGTTTATTATAAACGCATTTAAAATGTTTCTATTTTCTTCGGCTTTTCCATGCTTATTATAAGTTAAATTCCGCCTTGCAATAATACTTTTGTTTTTTTTTTTTTTTGGGAGAACACTCAAAACAGTTTCCTATAAATTTAGACAATCTTCCAAACTTTTTTTCGCTAAATTTTTCTAACCTTTTTGTAGGGTTTCCTTTTTTCTAGACGCTTGTTTGGGTTGCATTGATAAGTTTTCATAAGAACTTCGACGATTTTCTAACTTTTATAGGGACTACGCATTAATTTTGTCTTAATGATTAGACGCTTAGTTTATAAGATAAACGCATTTGAATTTTTTCATAAGAGCTTCGATGATATTCTACCCTTTTTTTTTTTTTTTTTTTTGAAAATATAACTGCGTCTACGGTTTTTAAATTTCGAAAATGGTAGACAGCCTTTTGATATCGATTTCCCAACTTTTCCAAATATAATTCCTTATGGTTAGGAACATAGTTTAGGTGATAAACGTTAGTTTAGGAGATGAAATGATTCTTTCGATTAGTAGCTTGACCTTGGTTCAACGTTCTATTCATGAGGAGTAAATTATTTACGAATTGTTCCCTTTTGGACAATAACCAGTGTTTTTGTATTATTTTCCAATATTGAAATCGGAAAAACATATGTTTTTACGTCATTAATTGTGTGATTTTATGTTGCAATTTTACTGTTGAAATAAAATATTAAGAAGTTAAAAAAAATGAAGAAATGTTAGTGTTAGAAAATGCTCCTCGCGAAGAAAAATATAAAATTTTGCAACCATTTTTTATGTGAAGTTTCATCGTGAAAAGTCAGCCTTTTGTTTAGGAAATAAACGCATTTAAAATTGTTTATATGAATTTGGACTATTTCCAGCTTTTGTTCGTTAAATTTGAGGCAAATTTATTTTTTCGCTTGACAAATAATTAGTTTAGAATATGTCCACATCTATAGTTTCTGTATGCATTTGGTTTGTTATATTCTTAAAATTCAAATTGGCAATACTGATCAGATTTACTTGAATTTGTTTGCGATTTGACATTGGATGTGGTTGTTTAGAAAATGGCGATGAAAACGAAATAACCGGAAATAAATGTATGGAGCAAAATAAAGCATGCAAATGAAACGAATGTAAACAAATCCCATGTCAACAACTCTTGTCACAGAACCCTTCAAACTTTCTCATTCAAAATATGGAGTGAGACGTAAGATTTTCTCCTCTATGGTGGGCGATGGTGAATATGCAATAGGTTTTTGCGTGTGAGAGAGAGTAAGGATGTCCTAGGTGAACACATATTAACTTGAGTGAGATGTGAAAACGACATAGTTGAGCATTAACTACGCTGCTAAACGGTTGCACAAATCGCATGATTAAAATTGAGAAATAAAATTGTCTGACACAAAGGCACAAGAAAAAATAGTTGCTGTCTCCAGTAATTACACAAGAGTTTTCTTAGCAATAAAAATCGCAACATTCTAAGAAAAACGTTGCGAAAGGAAGTTAAAGAAAAAGTTGCGGCAGAAGACGCGATGAAAATCAACACTTTTGGTGTTAATAAGCATTAAAAGAATTTTATGCAAAATTTTTTGCTTTTTGATCTCCAAAAAAGTTGAATGCTTTAGCAAAGGGGAACAAGAAATTTTTCTATATACTAAGTAAAGTTTTCCGTTGAGACCCTATACGCTGTTTTTTATTTAAGACAAATAATAACTTAAGGGGACGCAGCTCCCATAAAGATTAACTAATGTGTTGTAATGTTTTATGAAATCTAAATTTATTGATTTATAACATAAAATCGGGACATAATCGTTTAAACTGTGATTTAGCGAGTATATATATATATGTATGTATATATGTGTATATGAAATATATATATATATATGTGGAAAGCGTACTAAAAGATAGACATCGCCATATGTACCCAGGTGTCGTCGTTTTTGAATAACGACGAAACACCCGAACTCAGTCAACAAACTTGCCGAATTGTCACATTTAAAGTGCACCGGAACCATCACTCTCTACTCTCTGTGTGACCAAAAACGAATAGAATCGACAAAAGCAGGAGAATAGGAAGACAGACGACGAGAGCGGAAGTAGTAAAGTGACAACCGCACTGACTCACTCTTCCTCTTCGTGCACGTGGTGTGTGTAGTTGTGCGTCGATTAACGGTAAACTGTCAACACAACCTCTAACAAGGACAATAATTGTAAGCCCACAGCAAGCAGCCCTAAATTTGCATCACAACATCGCCTAATACAAACGTTAACCTAATAACCTAGAAAGTGAACAAACTTCAAACAATATTCAGCATTTCCCCACAAACAATTCCGAAAATGTTGCCATAAATTATGAACCCGTCGCTGAATTCTACGCATTCTACGTCATCGTATTCTTTTGTATGTTAAGATTACATTTTCAATGTTAACTTTTGATAAAAATTGACGTAACCAGTGCCAAATATTAACGTTTTTTCTACAAACTAACGGGAAATTTTTTTGTTTCGCTACAGTCGACCAATAACGGGTATCAAGTTATTTTTTTTTATTGAATAACTCAGACTTAAACGACGACAACTGCGCCGCCGCTTCACGCACTTTTTTAAGTGCTTGAGGGCGTAATTTTTTGTTTGATTGTTGGGTAAATCACTTCGGAGTCGTAGTAACTGTTTAGACGAATTCGAATTTTTTGTTAAGTGAAATTTTAAAAAAAAATTACAAAATTCCGCCGTTTATCGCATTTGCGTTTGCGAAACTATTTTGTGGCGGCCTTAAGCGTAGCAGATTTAAACCAATGCATTTAGGTTTGAAACATCATAAACCAACAAATAAAAAACATCAAAAACGATTTACTGGCAGTAGTAAAATATGTCTTTATCCCGAGGAGAATGTTATTTACAGGTAAGCAAATGAAAGTAAAATTTTATATATTCAAAGTAATTTTTAAGGTTAATGTTGTTTTACGTATGAGAATTAAACGTCACCCTACAAATTGAGCTAGCAGATTATTTTCCGGCAGCTTAACAACACCATAAAATCGAACAGAATAATTTTCTTAGCTTTTGGTACAAAGCAATGGTGGATGGCTTTCTGTTTTCATTATGTTAAATATGATAAACTAGCTGAACGTTTAAGGTTGCATTCACAATGGTGGCAACAATATCGTCTTATGTTTTTTTTTCCACACAAGGCATTTCTACGACAAAATGTATCCTATATTCTGTCAAAGTAAAAAATACTGGGAATTGATTATTAAAAAAAACTGTTTAAAAGGATTGTCAAAATTATTTTTGCCGCTAAGCTGGCACGACTGTCCTCTATACGAATGCGGGATTTGAGCGCGACCTGCCATTTAGCACTATAAGTGCACGATTTTTTTAGTTTGTTCTGCGATTTTCACCATGGGCAAAAATATTGAGGAAGGAATTTTTGTCAAGTTTTTGTAATTGAAATTGGAATTTCGTGTGCCGAATTTTTATCGAGTTTTTCGGGATGTGGTGGAAAATTTGCCTTGCTTTTATCGGCCATCAACATCTTCAACAGAAGTTAACATCGATGGAGTAAAGGAAATGGTGACTGAAATTGTCATTTAAGTTTGAGAGAGATAGTCGCTAAACTTTCTAAGTCCTACTAACCTATTTGTACAATTTTAAATGATTGTGTGTGTGGAGCGTGTCACCGTTCCAAAAGGCTTGATTTTTTTTCAATAACTTAATCGTCAATCGAGTCAATTTCGAACCACACAATAAAATGCACTATATCTAGTGATGAGACATGGGTTTACGAGTTTGACAGATAAACTGTCAACAAATTTCGGATTACAACTGAGTCGAAACCGATCAATGTTGACTGTTTTTCACGATAGTGTTGACTATTTTCTTTCATTATCGCTGTGAGTTCTTGCCGGAAGATAAGATAGTGTCTGGGTTTATGCGGTGTTTGAGAGAGCAAATTCGCCGAAAAAGATCAGATTTGTGGAAAGAAATCTCATGAATTTTGCATCATGATAACGGATAATCCCATAGATTATCACTCTGAGCAAATATCTGGCCAAAAATTAAAAAAATATTGTCGGACAACTACCACATTCATTTGATTCCTTTCCCTGCCCAAAGCTCAAATTACCACTTCGAGGTACTCGTTTTTAGTCGATAGAAGACGTAAAAGAAAATGAGTATTCGTGGCGAGAATTGAAGTCTTTTTTGATTTGTTGGCATAAGTGTGTTATTTCGGAAAGGGGCGTTATAGTAAATTTGTAATGAATAATAAATATTTTGTATTTTATAGACAATTTTTGACAGAATGTACTTCAAGTTTGGCTAAATTTTTGTATGAAAGAAAATAATACAAATAAGAACAACATAAAATCGTATTTAATTTTCAAACTGAGAATTATCAATGAAAATTCAAAATATTTGTGTCAAATCTATAATCTAAATAATAATATGGATCGTACAATATTTCAGTTGTAAGTATTTTATTCATTTTTAAAAGGTTTTTAACATTCCAAAATACAGCATTAGAAGAATCCAGCACGTACAATGAACATTTACGTAAAAGTTTACTTTTGTCGGTCAGATCTTAGGAAAGGAGTAGGCTGCGGTATGTTGTATATATATTTGTTACCCTTAATGGCGTGTAATGCACTCCATTTTCACGCTCGTGGTTACCCGGTCGATTTTTTTTAAATTTCACCCAGCGTTATAATTGAGGCTGTGCGATTAATTAATTAATCTTCCAGTCCGGTTTTGACTTTGGTTAACCTAATTTCATAACCCACCCCCAGCAGCTTTCGGGCGTAAATGATTACCAAGAATCTGTAGTACTCAATGTCCTATTTATATAATATAATAAAATATTTTATTAAAGGTGACATAATAGAGCTAAGGATGTTTTGATGTTAATCATACATTTGTATTGATCGTATTTATGGTTCAACGAACAGTTAGCATTTACAGTGGAAAAGTTAAACTTTGCAGAAGATATTGAACTAAGAGTACGAGTATATAGATTAAATCAGTCATTTCATTTCATTTTAGTCAGGAAAAAATATCTACCTCCGTTGATAAATTTCGTCCAATATTAATATTGCCCATTATAGACAATGTTTCTGAACATATTTTGCATACACAAGATAACATACTTCCAAGATAACAATTTGTTAAATGATTTTCAATATGGTTTTAGAAAAGGTTGTGGAGCAGAGAAGGCAACAGTTAATGTGCAAAATTTCATATGTAAGTCGTTGGATGATGGGTATAGGGGTGTAGTTGGAGTTGTTTATGATTTGTCAAAAGCGTTTGATCTAATTGATCATGATATCTTACTTCAAATACTCAGATTTTATGGTGTGCGTGACAAAGAACTTTTTCTCTTAAAAAGCTATTTGACGAAGCGGCTACAATTTGTACAAATTGTTAATAGTAAAAGTACTTTGAAAACAGTAGAGCATGGAGTCCCCCACGGAAGTGTATTGGGCCCCTTGTTATTTTCTCTGTATATAAATGACTTGAAAAATATTGACTTATCAGGTAAAATGTTTGTGTACGCTGATGATATTGGCATTTTTTATCCATATATTATTTGCATATTAATAAACTTTTCCTTAATCCAAAAAAAAAAAAAAACGAAATTGATAAGATTTAGGCCACATTGTCGGTTCAACGACAGCTTTAGTATATAGGCAGATGGGGGAAAAATGGGATTATATTTTCAAAGTAATCTTTCTTTGACACTGCATATGGAGTATCTGAAGTCTACAGTATCATCTGTCATAGGTTTATTGTATAAATTTAGAACTAAATTTGATCAAAATACTAAGTTTCTAATATTTCAAGCTTTAGTTCAAAGTCATTATAACTATTTAGCCATTATGTATGGTTATAAAAAGAGTTCTGAATTAAAATCACTCCAGCGGCAACAGAATAAAGCACTAAAAGCTGTATTGAACTTGCCAATTTCATATTGTACGCTTTCTTTGTATAGAGATGTTTTGCCAGTATATGGTTGTTATAAATTAAAATTGCTAATATATGTTTTCAAATGCTTGCATAGTATTGGCCATCACACGATAAATTTTTCCCGAAATCAGTATATTTTTAATACGAGAAATAATGACAATTTGAGAGTAGCTATGTGTCGATCTGAAACAACAAAACAGCGTATACAGGGTTGCCCATATTCGACGGACCCATGTTTTTTAAAAAAAAATCAAAGAAAAAAATAAAAATTTGGCGGTTGGCAATCTT
>JAHXMU010000026.1:2014692-2030917 GCA_019455685.1 Philornis downsi
ATGTCATTAAGCGATCTGACATCTCTGTCAAAAGTTATGGCGTTGCCGGATGGGTCCGTCGAATATGGGCAACCCTGTATATGGTGCCGCAAGGGGCGTGGCCGTGTAGTGCACTTTCATTCGCAGCACTATATGCCTGATGTGTTCACAATTTTACTGAATACAGTGCAACTCCAGGAATGATACCAATCAGGTAATATATTAAATAAATAAAATAAATAAATAAATAAAGTAAAATAATAATAATATAATAAATAATAAAATAATAAAGTAAAATAATGTAAAGTGAAATAATAATAATAATAATAGTAAAGTAAAATAATAAATAATAAGTAAATAAAGTAATTTGTATTGGAGCTACCAGCAAGGGCGTGGTGTCTCGGTCGATTTTCTCGCATTTTACCCAGCATTATAACGGAATATGAATGACAAGAATTTGATTAACAAGAGACTACGATTTGTAGACTACAGCGAAAAATTAAGTTTCGGTAAATCGGCCAATCTCTATGAGAGGTATAAAAACTATAGAAATTAGTTCACCAAATGCAATACAGTTGCCAAATTTGGCACAGTTTGCCCCTACAAATTGAAAAATATAAAAGTAGGAATATGTTGGTTAAATTAGGCACCAGAAGGGGCGTGGTTACTTGATCGAGTTTTCTCCGGTTTTATAGAGAATTACAAAGCAATGTTTTGGACAAACACTTAGACCACTGCAGTCTACTAATTAAAAATTACAGAAGAATTATTGAAATTCGAAAAATCGTGCCACATCAGAATGTATGTATGTGGCATTGTGCCCCCATTTTATTCTGAGATATTGTTATACCAAATGAAAAGATATGAGCCTAAGAATATGTGGGTTAAACCAGCAATTTGTATGGGACGTACCAGAAAGTGTGTGGTTAATCGATTGATTTTTTCAAATTTTCCAAAACGGTGTAAAATAATGAGTTGGACAAATGTTTTGGTTACTGCAGGTTACGTATGAAGGGTTATAGGGAACAAATTGAATCTCGGAAAATCGGTGAATTTGTTTGGGAAGTACCTGAAGGGATCAGATATGGTCTGACAAAATACTACGCTGTGCCAAGTTTTTAGAAGTTCTACAAGATTAACTTTGGTTATCGCGTCTACCAACCAGCCAGTCAGATAGAAGGGCATCACTCAATTGACTTTAGAAGTCATGAAACGTGTTTGGCCAAAAGATAATTTGCACTTTAAATGTCTCCTTCCGGGTGTTAAATTTTTTTCATTCTCCGGGTGAAGGTACAAAAAAGCATTTTAATGCCCATTCACACTACTGTGAATGCCAGGATAATGCACGTGTACTCTATGCATATAAAATAAACGACGTAATGAAACTATGATGCGGTAGGTTCGCCTTTGTGATGGAAGAAAAAATCTCAGAATAAGGTAATCGATAAACTGCAACAGCGTAGTGTTTTATATATATTAGAATTTGTTGTCGCTGCTTGACACACATGAGTCAAAGGAATATATGTCACGTAAACGCAATGTTGACCTCAATGAAAGCATACATATGAGTACATACAAAATAAATTTCAAGCCTCTCTCAGTTTTGTACATGTTTGAGTACATATTAAGAAGGTGTTCTTGAAATTTCTTTCTGGTCTGTACATCAACACCTATAGAATTATTAACGTAGTACAATTTAATTAAGTGATACGTATGGGAATGGTAGGCCTGAGTGGTAGCGATGTATCAGATTTGAAACACATGTTGTATTAGGTTAACAGAGAGAGTGTGTAAGAGAGAGAGAGAGAGAGAGAGAGAGAGAGAGAGAGATACAGAAAGAAAATAGTGTTCCCTAAAACGCAAACTCACCATTTTTTCTCTTTTTCTTCTACTCCTTCACTCTCTGTCATTTTTCCTCTTTCAGTGTAGGGCTAGTGAGACCATTAATCCTTCTTCGCTCTCTTTTTCCTTTGAAATATGTTGCTTCCGTTACCCTTGTGTCGTACATTGACTTTGACATAAAATGCCAATAAAACTAATGAGGCTGCGGTTATCTGCTTCTTTTTCCTATCAACTGCCTTTTGTTCTTTGCCTTTGTTTGCAGTGTTCATCTTTCGTCATGTGTTTTTTGTTTGTTTTGTTATCCTTTGTTCATACATTTCTCCTGACCTTTGAGTTGGATTATGACCCATTGATGCTGAAGCAGTAGACAACCACCACAACACTTGTATGTTAATATTTTGACAACATCATATGAATTGTAGTGGTCTCTTTACATGTCCTTTACCTTATCTCGCAATCTTGTTATTGTGACTGCAGTAATTTTTTACTTCTTATTTGTTTGCGGTGTTCGGGTGCAGTTGAAACCTGGGTAGGTTTAACAAATATTTGCATTAGTCATCAATTGAGTGGGCATTTTCACACATGGCGGATTTTTTCTAGTGGGAAAATTGCCTTTGTGGGTTGTTGGTAATTTCCGCACCCAAAAAAACCACAAAAGTTTGAGTTTTGTGATTATGCTGACATTAAACAAAACATTCTGTCATTAAGTCATAAAAAATTAAACACAAATGACGCTGTGGCAACGGCGACGGTCGCAGATTACGCCCACCGAGAAGTCCAGTAAAAGAACTCTTGTCTTGAATTAAGTATGTCGAAGCCATTTAATATTGGTGGCGTTTATTGAGATAAATCTGCGGAAAAATATGCAACACAATTGGTATTTAGATTGGTTTGTGTGGACGTCCGTACACCCAAAAAAACAGTATCAAGTAATGGTTGAGGACAACACACTGCGGGCCGGAATAGCAAAAATGGAAGCAAATCTGGAACTTATGAACGGCTGATCTAATTTGAATGAAAATCCACAGAGACATGATTAAAGCATTGACGATCTTAATTTCTACATTTGGGATGTTTGGCCCTTAATAGAAGCTGCATAGTAAATAGTCGAAGTTGACAACCTCTGGTTGTCAGCAACGTATTATATTTCTTAACCGATTTGAATAAGTAGTTGGTAGTTTAGTTGATTTTTGTATGGATGCCTACACATCCAACAAAAGAGCGTGAAATAATGTCTAAGAACAACGTACAGGGGGGGTGGAAAGCAAAAAATGAAAATAAATACGGAACTTTTGAACGATTGATCCAATTTGAAGTAAAATTAAAATGGATGACCAACTTTGGCAACCTCAGCCATTGAATACTTTTCAAATATGCGACATAGCCATATTTGCACAATAGGCTAATAATCGCATTTGTACATTGCCATGGTTAAATTAAAAAATGGTTTCATATCTTAAACAACATCCGTTCATGACAATGAGTTGTCTGCTTATGCCATCAGCCAGGATATTGAGCTGTACAGGGAGACAGATAAGAATAGTGAATGGTTCAGTTGGATTTTTGTTCGGCGAGAGCAAAAATGGCAACATTAATTTATAAGCAGTATTCTTTTCCTAATTTGATATCATCTACCCCTCCAATGTTATAGTAGTCAATGTTCACCTAACATGCTGTATGGGCTGTCTCTTTTGGTACAAATGGCTCAATTGAATATCTTCACTGTAAACTTTTTGTCATTCAGCGCCATCCTACAATAACGTAGAAGTTTCGCAGGAATATAAACCTTTCTCAATTGTATCGGACAACCGGAGACAGCTTTCTAGACCAACAAAAAGATGGTATGGGCCGATTTTTTCTTGAATTTTCTCCAGGATTTGCCATACCAGGTTTAAATAATCAAGGCAGAAAAGGCTCTAGTCTTTCATATGTTACGTTCATTAGAATTTTATACGTAATAAGTAGGAGACTAATACACCGATAGCTGGTACACGTAGTTGGTGCAGTAGTTGCATCAGGAACAGGAACGTTTTATCATAGTAATGGAGAGAATTTGTTGGTGTAGGCTCCGATTAGCTTGGAAGTATGTAGCAGAGCGATTTAGTTTGCTTTTGCGCTTGGTCATGTACATTTTTCGCTCCGTTCCACTTCATGCGTACTTCAACTACAACTAGGTGGGGGTACGAGTCTGTGTCAGTATCACGCATTAAACGCACTTCCAAGACATCAGATACATGCATTCCATTTATAACCACGTTATCATTCCGGTTCCTCGTGTTATAGTGAGAAGATATAGCCAAGTGGTCTTGTGGATGTCTATATCATGTTGCTGTGAAAGCAACCTGCCTGAATCTGCTATCGGAGGTGTTGTCTGCAGACAGAATTTACAGCGTAAGCACTTCATCTCTTCCTATTTTGCCACTAAAATCTCCCAGAACAATTTGAATACCATAGCCAGGGCTTCGGTCTCAATTTTCTGTTTAAAATGTGCCATTGGTCCTCTCATCTTTGTCTTCCTCCGGGGCCTGCTCATATATCAGCCTGATAAAAAATATATCGTCTTGTTTAGGCCTTTTGCCCACTAAAAATCCATGTCCCAATTCTTGCTTTTCTGCTGACTGTTGTAGTTCTTACGTCCTGTCATGTCATGTCAGCTGTTATTTGACAGCAACATCCTTCAAAAGATGGAGAAGGTACCTACTTTGTAAATGGTCCGAATATTTTGGCTTCATATTCCTCTTTATGAGGTTTTCGCTTCTGGTTTTTCTCTAGTGTTTTCATAATAATTTTGTTTAAAATGGGCAGTTTATTATAAAGCTGGTTCTGATCCTAACGTTGGAGTTATCATGGACCACTAAGTTTAATAGATGCTATCTACTTACCTAAAACACATCGGTGCTAGGATTGTATTTATGTTACTCAAATTAGTCGTCTTTTCGCTTTAACTACAATCAGACGGATTTTCAATTGGACCCCAACAGGAACTTGCCCAATCGATGTAAGTTGTTTGGGAAACTTTGCAAAGTGAGCAGGTTATTCTTAAGTGAATAGCTGTCAGAGAAACAAAATTAGAATTAGCCTATTTCCCTAACATGTTTTGATCATTTTTTAAAAAACATAGTCTATCAATGGCATCGTGTAGATATTCGTAGATTTTTCGTGCTGGAGCATTTTGTTTCATTTACACAACATTACTCTGTCAGTGAAAAAGCTTTACTATGATGCTTGGCGGCTCAGATGTGAATATACAGCGCATGATTAATACGGCGTCGACATTCTTTTTAACGATTGTGGGTTCAAATGTTATTTACGGTTGATTTTTCCCACGAAGGCTCCCACAATAGATTCATTCTGATCATAGCCCAAGACTGTGCGCAGTTTGTTGACCGAAGAGGATAACGTCTAACGTCTGATCTGTTTGCTACCATCTAGTAGTAGAATCTTTGTATATTGAAACGAATAATTTGCTATTGTCCTCGTGTTTAATCGAACACATTTCCGCTAAATGATTTCTAATTTTTGAAGAGGCTGCAGTGTCTTCTCACAGTCTTCGGCCAATAGCGTGTGACGTTTGCTAAAGGTTCCTTCACTGTCTGTCAATTTGAAATTCAACTTTTCAAAAAACGTTTGCATATAAAAAAATAACATTTTACAAATGATTGGAAGAGGATGTATCATAACTAAAATATGCTACAGATAAAATATGATAGTTACTTCAAAATGATCACTTACTACGTCTTTACTTTCTTGATTATCACAAAGTTTATATTTAAGAGAAAATAAACTTTTGCACAATTTGATTTATGACTCAGATAACACAAAAGAATAAGCAAAGAACTGTAACCAGCAGTGAGATCCCTGAAAGTTCGCAACAGTTACGAGGCGACAACCTTAGATACAGCAACATTGGTATAATTTAAATAACAACGTTACAATTTTACATATAACAAAGCAGCTCAATTATATCAAGTAATCAAAATTAATATTATGACAAATCAAATAAAATCGCGAAATGCACGCAATCTACATTTTCAATGCCTTAAAGTATGTAATGGCTTAACGAAAGCAACGTCCGCCTAAAACTATTACAATCTATAGGCCAGGATGATGAGAGGTGTACAGTAAATAAATTAATCGAATGAACATATAAATAATAAATGGCACAATGACGTCAGCGGACATTGCTGTCTTGATGTAATCATGAGTTACCACGACGATTATCCCTAGAGTACGAAACATCAGCAGATATATATATGGGCATAACTTACAGTTAGTTCCATGTGTCAAGGAAATTACATTTTCCAATACGACAATTGTTTCCAATGCACACTCACGCATACAGTTGCATGACTGTGTTGCTTTCCGGAGTTGCCAGAGTGAGAAGTTTTCTTGTTTGTGGGAAATTGTCGATGGTGGAATTGGCAATGTTCCAGTTTTCTTGTTTGCGGGAAATTGTCGATGATGGAACTGGTAATGACCTCAAATTTACTGCTATTTGAGTTAGAAACGTTTAAAAAATCAATAATGAATAAAAATATCAAATTTTATTACCAAAAAAAAAAAAAATAACGAAGCTATAAAGTATTACTGCCGAGTGAACCGAAATACACTAAGAATTTGAATTTAATTGATCAATAGAAAGTACTAAAATAGGCTCGATATTTTTTCTCATTTTTTTCCTAGTATTCAGAAAATTGCAATATGTGCCCAGTTCAAGTAGATTCAATGCATATTTTGATTAGCAAAATAAGAACTTGTAGTAGAAAATATCAGGGATTTCGCATGTGTAATATACAGGGTGGGCCATAAGGGTGTTGGCGGTTTAAATATTCAGTTAAAAAAAAAACTACGGAACATAAAAAAAATATATTTGTATTTTTAAAAAGTAGAAGCATGGGAATTTTTAAGACTTAAAAATAATGTTGTCCAAATGGCTTCCCTCGGCTGCTTGACACTCTTGGAACCGAAGTCTCAAATTTTGGAAAACTCGATGAAAAGTTGTTCTCGGTATTTTGTTACTTTCCTAAATAATGTTCCTCTTCAACTGCTCTAAATTGGTCGGATTATTCTCGTAGACTACCGATTTGAGGCAGCCCCATAGAAAATAATCGCATGGAGAGAGATCGGGGCTAGGTGGGGGCCATTCAATATCCCCCCTTTTCGAAATGAGTTTTCCAGTTCACATGGCCATTAAGGTGAAAATTGGCCTCATCACTAAAAATCACGTTGATGAAATTGTTGAACCGCTCTAGCATCAAATTGACAAAGTTAAGTCGGTTATTGGCATCATCGGGTTTTAATTCTTGAACTATCTGAATATTATAAACCTTCAAATGCAAATCACGTTTCAAAATTCGTCGTAAAGTTGTTCTTTTGACATCCAAAGACTGACTTCTCTTACGTGTTGACTGTTGCGAATTTCGCTGAACTGAAACACGAACACGCTCCACAATGTCGGCTGATCTTGCAGAAACTGGGCGACCACGAACCGTAATTGGTACTGTTGAGCCGGTTGTTTCGAACATTCTGATCCATTTTCGTATCACATTGGCGCTTGGAACTTCTCTTAAATCGTTTAAACCGTGTTCATGCCGATACAAACGTCGTGCAGTAATCACTGATTTATTGTTTTCGTAATACGCTCGGACACAAAATGCACGCTGCACTCTCGTGTACGGCTCCATGGCGACTAAATTTCCAGGAAGCGGCGCAGCGAACAACATATCCCCCCGCCACCCCGCGCCGCGCGTTACCGAGAAATTGAAGATTTAAACAGCCAACACCCTTATGGCCCACCCTGTACATATGTATATATCAATACAGGGGGGAAAATCTACACAATTTGCGGTTATAGGCTAGTACTTGAAATGTATGCTCAATCCATGGCTAGCATAACATTTTGGCTCAACATTAATGACATTATAGTACCCACTCAATATTATTATCACTTATTACTTCTTACATTGGCGGACACCGTTATACAGGGTGGCGCACCGATTGTGCTACAATAAGAAATTAAAATAACTTTTTTTATTCGATGTATTTCATTAATTTTTTTTATTGTGTAGAAAATGAATTTTATTTTATATAACTAATTTATGTTGAAGATGCGAAGATGCTGAACCGTAAAAGACTTCCATGCTCATTCACGCATATGAGTGAATCAGTTACTGTTTTAATGGATTGCGTCAATTCAGTCAAATTCCTTGGTTCGTTTTGTACACCTCTTGCTTGATATAACACCAGTCGGGGCAGGTGATATTGCACAGGCGTGGAATTTGTCACTTAATTTGTTTCCTTTTTTTAGTTAATTTCAAGTATGTTTTCCGACTTATACAAAGGATGCATACTAATATGGAACAAAAAAGTTGTTTCAAAATTTGTATTAAAAGTGGAACTTCGTATGCCAAATCGCTAAAAATATTACTCAAGGCATACAGATATTCAACTTTGTCAAAATACGTACATACTCGTACATGTGGTATAGCACCTTTAAAAGCGGAGAGATGTGGAAGATTCGGCCATCAGTTTCTTCAACTGAAGTTAACATAGATGAAAATAGATGGAAATGGTGACTTTAAATCATCTCTTAAGTTTGATAAAGATAACAGCTGCATTTTCTAGGTCCCACGACACAATTCGTTGAGTTGCTGGCCAACTATTTCCTTAATAACTTAATTTTCTTCAGAAACCCAATCGCATAAAGATTGCTGATTGCTAATTGTTGAAAAAATACGCCAAAATCAATGTAATTTTGATTACTTTCTTTGATTATTGTCGCGTTGTGTAGTCGGAATTCTTACCAGAAGGTTAGACCTTCTTACGAGAAGGTAAGACGGTAAGTAAAGTATATTATCTAAGCGTTGTGCAGCGTGTAAGAGAGAAAATTCATTAAAAAGCCAGAATTGTGGAAATAAAACGCATGGATTTTGCAAATCGGTAACACACCATCTCACAAGGCTGGGAAGGAATTTTTGATCAAAAACCCAACAAATATCATCGAACAAACACCGTGTTTACCTGGCGATCTGTGAGACGAGTTGAAATGCAGCCATAGCATCTGCATAGCCAAGACAACCTAAGTTAACCACAGTCTTAAGATTATGCATTAGTAATAAGGAAAACGTACTATTAAAACTTCATAATCTTCAAACTTCATAATCCCAATTTTAGTCAAATTGAATATGTATATGATTTTATATGACCCCACTTAGTGTTGAACTATGTTGCAAGGATATATTTAACAGAAGATTTGTATGATAATTTTCTTTTGAACATTATATTTAAATGGAACCTGGCCACCCTTTTCATATCCTTTGTTCGGGATTTTCCATACCTCCTCCCCCACAAAGCCACCGGGGTATTTGTTAAGTCGATTTGTGTTTATTTACAATTTCCTTTAAATTGAAGCTTGAGAATTTGTTATTATCGAAGGAGAAAAACGACATAAAATAAAAACAGCAATACTATTGAAAAGATGATGGTCTGACAGGCAGACTGAGGGACGTCTATTGGGGGCAATTTTATTTCTCTTTTGTTGACTAACGGCGAGGAAGAAAACGGAATGTTTCCAATGGAAAAGCGCAGGCCGCGTCATTATAGCTTTATTTTGCAATGACTCAAGGCCAAGTCCACAATGAACCTAATGCTTGCATTAGTCGCATATATCCTTGAAATTTCTGCAAACAGAACGACAAACGACAACTGTGCAATTTAAGTAGCTTTAAAGTCGTTGACAGTTACAGTCATGACAGTTGGTACTTAGGGAAGGCATAAGAGTGAGCGTGCATTGAGGGAGGTTGCCAGTTGCAGGCGGGGATTTCTATATGCCGTGAAATGAAACTAGTAGACAAATTGTCCAAATTAAGCTGGCTGGTATGGAACTTGGAATCAAAATCAGATTTGCAATTAATTCGTAACGGAAGGTAAACAAAATCACGAGTAACAAAACTTACGAACCATTATATGGCAGTGAGGAGAATCTACCAAAGTTTTTCAGCTACCAAAAAAGGTAGCACTTACAGTATTCATATATTTACGGGGTCACGGATAAGAGGATATGTATACCCAACAAATTGATGTATGGAAATGACTTGCCGTGGCAAACTGCTGACTGTTGGTTAACATATTCTTTGTTCTCGGGAAATGCAAAAATGTTCACTTAAAGTTAATTAAGTTATGAACTATAGGTATAATAGTTCTTATATCGTTTCTTAAAAAAAATTGACTTAGATTGAATCAGATGATCAATAAATCTATACATTGCTAAACTGTTAGTAGACGCTTAGGAAAGCTGGGTTTGCAGCTGGGCGAATTCTACCGAATTCAAGCCATTTCGGCTACTAAACCGAAATATAGCTTGTTTTCAAGCACGATTTTCTGACAGAATTCATCTTCCACAAACAATGTACAGGGTGGCGCAGGAGTCGTGTTACTATCAGCTGTGGGGATAGTGGGGATAGCTATTTAAAGATGCTGAAAGGTTTTTTTTACCCAGAACTGCCGCTTTTGGTTCCAGCAAGATGGTGTAACTGCACGCATAACCAGACTAGTTATGGCAGAGCTCTACCGAAAATTCCCAAATAAATTAATATCCAGAAACTTCACTTTCCGTTGGACACCGTGGTTACCTGGCCTGACAGCACCAGGCATTTTTATGTGGTTATATCAAGCAAAAGGTGCATAAACTGAAACCAATTTGACTGAATTGAAGCGGTCCATTAAAACAATAATTGAGGCGATACCGCAATAAATAATTTTCTGATCAGGTGTCGTAAATGCGTGAATGAACATGGAGGTTATTTCATCATCAAAACCAATTATTTATATAAAACAAAATTGAATTTTCTATACAATAAAAAATAACTTGAATACATGGATTAAAGAACAGTTTCTTCTTGTAGTGCAATTGGTGCGCCACCCTGTATATGCTATCTACTTTACATAGATATCGACATTCGTATCCATTGTAAGCCGTACGTAGGGCGTCTCGGTCGTTTGCGGCCCTTTCCAATTTGTCACACCAAGTTTTCTCAGAAAACGAAGAGAAAATTGTTCGCCCTCTTCCATACTTCGCATCAAATTCGTTATCGATGACTTTTCACACTGGAGCATTTGGGTCCATCCACACAACATGACCCATTTCTGCCAACTCCTTCTCAATACTTGGGTAGGCTACAGTAAAAATAAGCATACGTAATTAGCTTATGATAACTCAAACTAATTTCTTTCCCACTTTAGCTATCATCAGACGAATGTCAGAATGTCTTAAGCTGCTTGGGAATTTCCACATTTCCTAAAATGTTCCTGCTGCACCTTACTATATCCTCACTTCTCTTTCATTCTGAAGCCTTTTCTGGATTTTTGACGTTCATTTATTTTCCAGCCATTACGTGACCTCATGTCATTGGCTTCTGGTTTTGATTCCCATGCGCAATTTGCGAGCATAGATAGAAAATTAGGTTCTTAGGTGGATTCCAATTGGCTTTCAGAGTTATTTGATTTGTGATTACTTCTATAGGGTGGGAAATTTTTTAATATTTTATGCTGTAGTGCACATTGTTAAAATCGAAATGAAAATGCATTCCTAAAGATCCAGAATTAATTTTGATTTTTTTTTTTCAATATTCCGTTTTTAAGAACATTGAAAGTTTTGTTCATTTTTGTCATTAGAAGCTTCGTTTGTGTGATCTTGCAAATTTGGGTGTTGCATTTGTTGTCTTTTACAATACATATTCTTATTGATGGGCGTAGGAATTGGGAACTTCGAAAATTTAGTAATTTTCTTAATTGATTGCGCCAATTCCGAGATATCGCCAAACGAATTTCGCTCGCAGTTCGACAGTCATGGCTGCTGACTGGAATGGACCCTTAATTTAGTCCCAAGTTCATGAAAGCATGTAAATACTAGATGGCTCGCAAGCCTTGAATCAAAATCTACCATGATGGCTACAGACTACTTCTCAAATAGGCGTCCGGACTCCCAAACCGAGAGATATTTTAGGAAATATTTAATATAGGCGCCATGTTTGTGAACCCATCTATTTGCTAGAGCTCTCGCGAACCAAATTTCCGTCATGGCAGCTCGCGGTTCAGGATTCAGGACTCGCATATAGGAGGCTCCCAAGCCGAGAGGTGATAATTATCATCTGCAACGCTAGGCTCGGAACTATTCGCATATAATACAATTTTCGAGCAAATATAAGCATTTTGTTTCGGATTTTTTGTGCAAAAGCAATACATTCCTAATTTTTATTTTATAATATTAAATTCTTTTAAAATTTTTTTTAAAATATATTTTTAACTCTTTCATTTTACTTTCTTCTACAAATGTATAATTGACTTTCTCTCTCTTTCTTCCAGGATTCACGGGGATCGGTGTACTGCGCGAGTGAACCGGACCCAATTAGTCGAGTCCAGTACGAGTCGGGAAGGTTCATTCACTCCCAAGCCAGCATTGGTCAAACGCCTCACAGCCGTCAATCTGCCTCTGATGGTAACTCCACCGAAATTATTGAAGTCGTCTGTGAGCCGAAATACTCGAGGCGAGACCCGGAGAGAGATTGCGAACTGCCACTTGTGGCATGTTCACAACCGCCAGCACCATCGCTGCTCACTGAATGCCAGCAGTCCAGCGGTTCACTCTTCTCGATTGTCTCCGCACCGCCGGTGCCACTTGCTGAATTGGACGCCAAGAAAATGGACACTCTCGGGGTGGGATTACAGCCGGGTATCGGGCTTGGCCTACAAATGGGAGGCAGCGCACAAAATCCTTTCATTACGACCCATTCGGCGGTGTCGATCGATGAGGCTGCTGCCTCGGCACCAGGTTCAGCAACCTCAACGATACCGAGGCGTCCGGCTTCCTTACCCATCGATGCACCGTATTGCCCAGCTCCGAACAGTCGCACGCTGCACGCCAGTTTGCTGGAACATCAAATATCGGAAATTGAAGAGGATGACAATGAAAACTTGTTAACGGTCTCCAGTATTACGGCGCGGCCATTAATTGCCAAGTCCCGTGAATTGCGCACGAGTCGTAGTCTAATCGGTGGCAATGAAAAACGGAAGCGTGGCAAGGGCGGCGTTCAGAAAACGCCTAGTGGCATTTCTAGCATTTCGAGTGCAAGGGATCGTGTTAGCACCGGTCATCCACCTTCATCGCGTTCCTCGATCAGCACTGATCCACCGGATGGTGGCTACGGCTGGTTCATTGTATTCGGAGCATTCTCCGTACAATTTTGGGTAGCAGGTTTGGTGAAGTCCTACGGTGTACTTTACGTCGAAATCATGGAAACTTTTCCCAGTTCCACCGCCACGGTAGCCTCGTGGATTCCGGCGATACTCTCGGCTCTTTGTTTAGCTTTAGCACCCGTCTCAAGTGCATTGTGCCAGCGTTTTTCTTGTCGCACCGTGGTTTTTGTGGGTGGCCTATTCTGCGCCCTTGGTATGACACTTAGTTACTTTGCGACAAGTCTGGTTCATTTGCTCTTCACCTTTGGGATTTTAACTGGTATAGGCGGTGGCCTATCCACAACACCTGGCATTGTCATTGTATCACAGTATTTCGATAAACACCGAGCATTGGCCAATGGAATCTGTGTCTCCGGCACGGCTACGGGCAGTTTCATTTTGCCCGTTCTTATTAAGCATTTAGCTGAGAATTTCGGTTTCCATGGCACAATTCTGATATTGGGCTTTTGTATGCTGCATGTGTGCGTATCGGCTCTACTGTATAGGCCCTTGGAATCGCTACAGAATGATGATGATAAAATCGAAGAGGAGGATGCCACGAAACCTCTAAATGACATAAATCCTAGCAACATTGATATGTTGACCAATTCTACGTATTTGGATACATGTGACGATGGTTTGAATACTAAGTTCATAGAACACTTGTTTATGGAAGAGTCAAAGAACCGGCTGAATGATTACTACAGTAATAGATATAATGGTGAGTTTTGGAAATGAAATGTGATTGCTAACAAAATACTTTAATGTTTTTCAACTCTGTTAACTAAGCTTCTGAAAAATCTGTTCCTAACTGTGCTCAGGAGAGCGATGACGAAGTTAAAGACATCATCGGCGAGACGACTTTTATAAAGCCCATGAAAAAGGTTCGCAGTTCCGGTATAATGCATTCCGTTGAGGATCTTAGCACCACCTCTACATGGGTTTACCGCAAAAACTCTGGTACCGATTCAAATCGTGGTTCGCGTCGACGTCGTAATGTCTTTGCCAATGATGAAATTATTGCTAAGATTCAGGCTCACTTGGAGAAGCCTCTCTCGCCACCCGCAGTGGTGACGCGGGGCCTGAGTAAGAGCATGGACATACCCACACCGCTCAATAGCACGAGTGTAGAGAAATCAGGGGATAATGCACAAAATGGCAGTATAGGGGGAGGAAATTCTATAGAAGAAGACGCAGAAGACGATGTACGACTGACCTGCTACGAGCGTGTGGAAATCTATTTGGACATAAGTCTATTGAAGGATCCTACGTTTATATTGATGTGCTTATCAGTAACTCTGATGTCGGTGGGTTGTCCTTATATGCTGTACTATTTACCCGCTCATGTTATCTCGATTGGTGAGTAGAATGTGTGTGATTTTAAAAGATTCGAATCGGTTGCAATTAGTTGACCATTTCGTTTGAGAAATACCAGCAGTGGTATGACGTGTATGACCTAGTCCCAGTTTTCGAGCCATTACGAGCAGACGTAGCCCAAAAGCTTTTTATTTTACTGTGAAATAGCTTGGAGAACTAGAAACTAGAAAAGTATAAATTATTCAAGGGAAAACTGGAAACGTTGAATTTTTTGCGTAGAAAAATTATACGAGTTTTTACTTTTAAGTAAATATAAATGAATAATTGATATATTAAAATATCAATAATAATAAGTAAATCAACTTACAAGTTACTTTTCTCTATCTTGACCTTTTTGATAAATATTTTGAGATAAAATCGGGTTCCGAATACAGATTAGGTTAGCATTTCAATAGATTTCACTCCTGGAGACAATTTTAATTAAATACATAATCGAATTATATGATGATATAATATAATATGTATATAGGGTGATTTTTTAAGATTTAAGTTTTTTAGGTTGGCGGCACTGGTAGGTAATGAAGTGCAAATGTCATCTGCCAACGTGAAGAGTGTACCACAACGTCTAATTTTTGGTGAATGGGCCTTACAAAAGCTCAATGAAAATCCGCTGTTTTATCGAAAAATTGTGTTTAGCGATGAGGCTCATTTCTTGCTGAACGGTGCATTCCGAAAAACGACAGTCTGTTGTGGTTTATGGGCTGGTGGCATCATCGGTCCATTTTCCTTCAAAGACGACCGTGAAAGAGACGTTACCGTCAACTGCGAGCGATATCGAGCCATAATACACGATTTTTTTTTTTGCCCCAACTGGCTGAGTTGAACTTGGTTGGCATGTGGTTTCATCAGGACGGTGCAACATGCCACACTGCTCGTGAAACAATGGATATGTTGAGGGATGAATTTGCGACGCCTCTTGATTATTTCTTGTGGGGTTATATCAAGTCGTTAGTCTATGTGGACAAACCGAATATTATTGAAGCCTTACAGGATAACACAACACGTGTTATTCGTGGAATACAGGCCGAAATGCTCGAAAAAGTGACGAAAAATTGGAATTTCCGAATGGACATTTTGGGATGGAAATTATCTTTAAAAATTAAATGGCAAAGACCAATTTACCGATTCCAATATTTTAACATATGATGCAAATTTGAGTGTTTTATTCGATTTTTTAAAAAACTACGATTAAAAAATCACCCTATGTTTACGAGTAGAAATACACATTTCTTATTTGAAGTTGTATTACGCTGTACTACGGAAAACGGTGCTTTTCACTGCTTGCTGGTGTGTATGCGCGTCAAAGAAAATACACCCAACATTAAAATTTGTAATAGAATCGTAAAAAAGTGGAAAATTTTATCACTTCTTTTATTCCTTTGAGTGCGACTACTTAAAATTCATACTGATGTATGAAAATCATCGAAAAAATTTCAACTCATCGGGTCAAAAAACGTGGATTGTCCTGTGGAATATAACTTACGAAATACTTTTTATTGTAGATTTTTGTAATAATTTAGACAAGTTCGGTTCAGCTAAGAATATTTAAATCAACGCAATATTACTGTTTGTTCTGATGGGTAGAAAATATTCGATTTAGGTACGCATTTTATTGTCTGAAACGAATCAGAATATAATTCTTGTTATTTTTATTCGGATATTTAACTATTTTATCCGAAGTAAGTAACGTTAGTTAAAAATAGCGCTTTGGAGAAGCGAACTACTTTCTCTGGTCATAAAAACTGGTTTACAGGGTTGCCCATATTCGACGGACCCATGTTTTTTAAAAAAAAAT
>JAHXMU010000026.1:2035917-2054831 GCA_019455685.1 Philornis downsi
TTTTGCCAATTTTGTCAAAGATAGTAGAAGACCCAATTACTAAAATATCTTGAGGTTAGGTCTTTTTTGAATGATTGTCAATGCGGATTCAGAAGGGATAGAAGCACTACTTCTCTGTTATTAGGTCTGACTGATAGCATTCGTGAAAATTTCAATGGAAGAAAATTATGCCTATTGGTGTCATTGGATGTGGAAAAAGCGTTTGATCGAGTGGATCATACATTTTTGATTTATAAGTTATATAATTTTTATGGTTTTGGTAACAATGCTTGTAGTCTAATTTACTGCTATCTTTCAGGTAGGAAGCAACAAGTTTGTGCCAATGGTAGATATAGTAATGTTCTCAGCGTAAAGAGTGGGGTGCCGCAAGGTTCAGCCTTGGGCCCAGTTCTCTTTACTCTTTACATCAAAGTTTTTTTTTTTTTTCCAAAATTTGATACTCTTTGTAAACTGTATGTCTTTGCTGATGATATTCAGTTTTTATTTAAAGGAGGTTATCAGTTCCTAGACGTTCTTCAGGAGAAAATTAATTATGTGCTTGATAGGTTACGTGATTGGATGTCGGAGAACAGACTTTATGTCAATTCTTCCAAGTCCAAAGCTATGCTTTATTCGAACCGAACTGAAGGAGATTTGCGAGTAGTTTATAATGATTCTAATTTACAGTTTGTGCATGACATGAAATGTTTGGGAGTCTTATTAGATGTTAAGTTGCGCTTTGAGAAGCACAATAATCACGTTGGTTTAAGTGTCAACTCTGCATTGAGGCAATTCTACACAACTAATTTATCGCTCCCGCTGTATGTGAAAAAAGCAACTGGTTCATGCCCTAGTTATGCTAAATATTATGTACTGCTTAGAGGTATACTCTGCTACTTGTCAAAAATATATGAAACTTCTTCAATTATCTTTGAACAGAGCTGTTCGCTACATCTTTTCCCTCAAAAGAGGGAAACCCCGCGCCGCGCGTTACCGAGAAATTGAAGAATTAAATTGCCAACACTCATATGGCCCACCCTGTATTTTGTTTTGGTTTTTTAATTCCAGTAGTATTTATTTTATGTATTTTGTAATTTGCTTAATAGTGGTCAAAAGGCCTTAAATTACAAGACTAGTCAAAAAATTAAAAATAAAAATGAAATGAAATGAAAATTAAATGCTCTCATATATCCCATTCCTGAGATGCAAGGAAGTTAGTTTTTTGATCATCATGTAAAGTTTTTTTTTTTTTTTTTTTTTTTTTTTTTTTTTTTTTTTTTTTTTTTGTTATAAAACAATAAAGCCACCCTTGAAGATAAATATTTGCTTTACATCTTTTTCTCTAAACATATTTCCTGTTATTTAAATAATGTTCTTGTAATAAGTGATCCAAATGTTATATATATTTTTTCATATTCAAAAAACTGAAATCTTTAATTCGCATGTGCGTTTTCGTTCTTCTTTTTCAGCATTTTAGGTGCTGGACTTGCAGTCCTTTCTATGCCCTCCGAGGACACCATTTACTTAGTTGGACTCTCTGCAGCGATATATGGTTTCTGTTTGGGCAGTTGGTATGTGCTTATGCCCGTTTTACTGGCCGACATCTTTGGCACGGATCGTATAAGTTCCAGTTATGGTTTGGTACGAATGTTTCAATCAATTGGAGCCATCTCAGTGCCGCCATTAGCTGGTTTTCTACGTGATCTATCTGGCAGCTATGCTATTGTATTCTATTGCATGGGTTCCTGCATGGTATTGGGCTGCTTACCTCTACTGGTATGGGCTATACTAGATTGTCGCGAACGTAAGTTATACGATGATGGTAACGATAATGAGGACACCTCGTCAGTATCTTAGGAGCATTAAATGCCTCAGCATCCGCATTACAAATTTATTGTTATATTCTTAGGAATTAGCAAGGTTATACACAAAGTTTACCACGCATAAAACAAAACAAAAAAACAAAAAAACAAAAAAAAAAACACAAAAAGATTTATTCATTTTGGGGAGTTTTCGTGAAAGTTGTTACTCTTATAGTTTCCCCCTATCGGTAGTGTTGATGAATCCGTTGCAATGCAAAATCTCTGCCCCCCTTAAAAAATGATGTTTCCTTGATTAGTTGATTTAATTGCAAAGTAGTGGTACCTACGAACTTAGTTTATATTAGATTTAAATATGTAAAAATCGCAGTATGAGACTTCATCGTCTCTTCTGATACTTCAGTAATATGATGAGAGTTAGTATTTTTGAGTATTAAATTTACGCCCTTTCCAATTGAAATTGACGCAGTTTGAAAATAAAGACTATTAAAAATTCCATTTAATAAGGAGCGATAAATTGTATTTAATTCCATTTAATAGTGACTAATTTCAGTAGAAAATTGAAATTTCCGTTTAAGGTTGAGAAATGATCAATTGAAATTGAGAATTTCCTTTTGTATCGACATAACTTCAACTGGCAAAGAGAATTTCTACTTAACGTGGACAAAATATCAGTCGAAAATTGGAAAATATTAATTGAAGTTGAAAATGTTTATTTAATGTTGATAAAATTTCGATGGAAAATGAGAACTTTCATTTAATATTGGGAAATAGCAAGATAATTTTTATATATATAAAAATCAATAGCTGTGCGTTAGTCACGCTAAAGCTCGAGAACGGTTAGACCGATTTGGCTCATTTTTGTCTTAATTTATTGGTAGAGTATTCCGGAAGGTTTAAAAGGTTTTTTTTTTTTTGAAGTGATAGATGGCATTGGAGATGAGATTTTTGCAATTAATTTTTTTTACCACATTAACATTGAATCTTTGAAGGCAAAACAACGTTTGCCGGGTCAGCTAGTATTAAATATAAATTTTCTAATGTAAAATTTTTGATAAAAAACAGACTGCAATTGAGAATTTTCAATTGATATTAGTAAAGCTTTGAATGTGTCCTTTGGATATCGGCAAAACTTAATTTGAAATCGAGAATTTCCGTACAATATTGGAAAAATTTCAATTGAAAATGAGTATATCTACATTGCTAATTGAAATTGAGAGGAATTCATTTGATAATGAGAATTTCCACTTAACCGGAAATCTACATTTAATATGAATCAAACATTAATTGAAAATGGGAATTTCTAGTTTATATCGGCAAAAGATCAATTAAAATTGGAAATTTTATATTAATTTAGTCAAACTGTCAGTAGAGGATGATAATTTCTGCATAGTATTGGCTGAAATTCGATTGGAAATAAATATGTCCAACGTGAGAATTTCCAATTAGAATCGAGGGAAAGTCAATGAAAAATTAAAATTTCCATTAAAAACTAAGAGGAATTAATTTGACAATGAGAATTCTCATTTGAAATTGAGAAAAATGTATTTGATAAAGATAATTCGCATTTAATAGTAAGAAAAAACAATTGAAATTGTGAAATTTCTATATAAGAATGAGAAAAACATAATTTAAGTAAGAGAATTTACAGTTTGATCTGATTATATAGCAGTGGATATTGAGAAATATGATTTAACTTTGGAAGAAGAATGAAATGAAATTGAAAGTTGTTTTGCTTTTTTTTTTTGATGATTAGAAAACGGCAAGAAAATCGATCTAACCGATTGAGTATTAACATTTTTTCTTTTTAAAATAAAATTGTAGAACAAAATTTATTACAAAATTAAAAAAAAAAAATGCACAAAACATGAAATCTACATCATTATATTATTATTCATTATCCTATTATCAGATTATTATTATTATTATCCATATGGGAAACTCTTAAATTCATTTGTTCAAATTCAGATGAAAATTTTCGATTTCAATTGTTCTTTCTTAATACCTATACTCGATAACTCACACACTTTTTGCTGACTCCTTCTTAATGCTGGAGAAGGCTGCAGCACCAAATCCTCACAGTTTATATCACATTTTCTCACCTCCCATTTTTTTTACTGTAGTTTTTATCATAATCATGTTCAAAATTATGTTGATGAGATTGAAGATTAGGATAAAATCTTGTTTGTTCTAAAATTGCTCAGTAAGATTTTTGTGTGTACTTTCTTAATGTTTTTTTTTTGGGTCAGTATCATCCTACAAAGTCGTGCAAGTTTCGTAAAAATACCAAATTCAGCTATAGCTTCGCACAATTTTTGCCATGTTGATTTTTCACAATGTGAACATTTGGCCGGTTGTAGATCTATCAGATCAGATAGAATAGGTTTAAGTCCTTCATATATCGTAATTAACAGATCGACCATGGCGGGATGGATAGTATAGTCAAGGTGGCCAAGTTGATGTTTCTGACGAACATTTTGCGTAGTCGTTTATTCAACAAGTCTGGAAAATGCCTCTCAAACTGTGACGTTCGGATTCGTTAAATTGCAGGTCCTGTTGAGTGAGTCTAAATTCTAAAAATAGAATGCGTATAAGGTCACTGAATGTGAGGAACTCTCCCACATTTCATTCACGCATTTTTGTTTATATTAACAATAGCTGGGTTTGTTTCCTTGCTTAGGGGCTGGTCTTAAACATCTCTGATGGAACAGCATCAGCTCAAACAGATTTTTGATATTATGAACTCCTTTTGGCTCAAAGCGGCATGATTTCCCTGTTTTTTTGCTATCAAACGGAGAAAATTAATTGAAAAAACAATTGGTTTTTCTTTCTGTTGCCTACTTCTCTAAGACATTTGTTGCCGTCTATGCCCGATATCAAAATTTCGCATTTTTCAAAATTTATAAAAAATTATGATTTTATACAATTTTTAACAGTAGGCTTCGAATATTTTGGTGATATACAACGTAGCGACATCTAGTTTTCTTTGTGCATGGTTACGTACATTTTTCGCTCAGCTTAATCACGTGTTAGCTTGGTTGCAACTAGATGGTGATCCAAATCAAGTGACATTAGCAAAATGGTTTCTATCTTGTACATGCCACGGGATCAGGGGACAATCTGCAACTAAGTTTAACTTAAGAAACTATAATTAATTGGCGGCTTAACAGACAGGCACAGGTATACAATTCTTCAAATAACTGGACAGAAACCAAATCAAATTGTAATTAGTTGTAATTTTGTAGAATGTTATTATGTTTATGACAGTGTTTCGCGGAGATTTCCACAAAGTTTCCGTAATGGGTATACATATAGATAGATAATTATTATTACACCGGTAAAACATAAGATCATGTTCGCATTGGTGAATATTTCTATAAGGTGATGTATTTTTGGACGAAGAATCAGCTGAGTTTTATAAGAAAATAAAAACGAATTTATATTTGCTGAAAACATGATGGCTAAAGTATTTAGAAAAGAGTTTGCAAACATTATTTGTAGTTTCGTCAAATTGTTTGCAGGGAGAAATCATGTTTACAATAACAATATTTAACAAATAAACTTTTTATGTTTCGGACATTAAATGAATAAAGTTATCACATACGAGTACTCATACAAATTCAATTATCCTTACGGAAGCAGGAGCCCTTTCATGTGAGTCTGGTCAGTACCACGGAAAACCTGTGCAAAGTGTCCTAGGCAACTAGACAAATAGAATTTGACATAAATATTAGCAAGTGCCTGCTACTACACACTTGTAGTTTTACTTGTTTTTACATAAAAACCATATTCGAAGTTGAATTCCCCTTTAATTCATAGCGATTGTGACTTCAACTGTTTAAGGGTAGAGCTGCGATTTGCGTTTGCCTTTGATAATCAAAAATTCGGACAATCCTGTCTATTTTATTTACTTATATTGCGAAACTTTGATCTAGACGAAGGCAATCTTGTTGTCCCCTCTCATCTACGGGGTTTCCCCTGAAAATGTCAATATCGCAAAGTCCGTTTTGTTTACAGCATTACGATGAATTTTCTCCTTTGATTTTGTAATTTTACCTTCATCCTTTTGTTGTATTCCCTGGCACAACTTTCATAATTGTGGCTTCCATCGTTTGTTTTAGGCGTCGGTATAAATTTGTATTCCCTTTTTTTCATGTTTACATTTTAAAAGTACGAATTTCACCTTCAATTTTTCGTAATTCCAACTTCATCCAAATTTTTAGACGATGGTGCATATTTGCGCTCTTTTTCCACCTTGCTTTACCTGCCAAAAGTATAAATTTACAAAAATTCCTCTTAATCGCGCGGCAACCTTCAATTGTTTAAGTTGTTTCCCTTTCCTTAATTAATAGTCAATATTTGTCCCATTTCTTCTCTGTTTTTACTCAGTAAAAGTTTAGAATTCTAAAAGCTCTTTTTCGACCCGCCGTCGTAGAGCCTTAATAATATTGTTTGTTTACCATCTGAGCTTTTGGCAAGAATTTAGAGTGCACAACATCTTGACTTTTGACTGACATTGACATGTTTTCTTCAATTTCGGCATTACGTAACCGTAACGCCCTATTTTACCACCTTTTATAATGCATTTTATGAATGTGTGATCGGAATTGTATGTTATAGCAAATCTTCAGCGAGTTTTTGAAGAAAATTCTGGTCTTTCGGAAATAGTCGAACGGCAATGCTTTTCAAACCCAAACAATCATATAAAATGGCACGAATTAATTCGCGGCTACCTGTCTCAAATTTAAATGTCGATTTTTAGCCGCCATGTTCTTCATTCTATTCACGTTCAATTTATCGACGTTATCTTTAGTCCACATCTCATATGCATATGATTTTGACAAATTCGAATCATCATAAGCTTTCTGTAAAATTTTCACAATTCGGCAGACGAAATTCCATTTACAAAACGGAATTTGAGACAAATTTTATGTTTGAAATTTTAATGTATTGTAAGAATCGTAGAACACGTTTGAGGTGAACTGTCAAAATCCATAATTGTAAATAAACTAAATGACAGATCAAGTTCCAACACCGTGCTAGTATTAGAGGACATTTGTTCCAATTCAATTCCAGGTACTTTTTTGACAGAAAGTGTTTTCGAACATTGTAGTGCGAAATTCAGAACGGATTTAGATTTAGTGTAGCTGGAGACCATTAAATTCCCTATCCCACTGCGTAATCAATAGGTTTAAGGTAGTCTAAATAACGAATTCAAACAGCATGAAGGCAGCCATATATATATATATATATATATATATATATATATATATATACATGACTGCTCACTAAAAACTATACCTTTGTCCAAAAACACACTCATCAGTGCGAACGTAGCTGTAGCTATACTGAAAATCATTTACAAAAATCCAGTTTTAAAAATCAAACCTTATGTTCCACTATAACTTCAAAATTTGTATTTAAATTAAACCAAAGAAGAAAAAAAAACAAACAAACAAACCTAAAAGCACTAAAAATGCGCAAAGAACTGAGTTATTACAAAAAGACATTTAACGATTATAATAATAATTAATATAAAACAAAAACAAAATACTAAAAAACACCTGCAAATTATACATTTATGTAATAAATACAACAACATTATTTTTAGTCAACAAATACACAAAATATATTAGAATTAATAAAACAAAACAAAAATAATTTCAAAATATAAAAAAAAAACAAAATTTTAGTTGGTAAAGTGGTAAAAATACAACTCTAACCAAAAAAAAAAAAAAGAAAAAAAATATGAATTTAAATGTTAAACACCTGAGAGTATTTAATAATAAAATAAACTAAATATGTGAATTGTATGTAGGATATAATGAATGGCTAATAATATGAATAAAATGAATCAAATAAAAATACAATTGAAAAACTTTGACTTTGGGTGTGAAGCGAGTAACTCATAAAGGCATCGACGATTACTGTTTTCTGTATTTCATAATTTGGTTTGGATTCGCAACGGAAAGAATTAAATCAATTTTTTCCAGAGACAAATTAAAAACAAGAACGTATTTTTGATTTTTTTTTTTATCTTTTGCAAACCAAATAAAATATATAAAATTTAGTATTTCATTCGATTTCTTCGAATAGAACAATTTCTCGCCAATGAACTCTTATCTATTATATGCTACAAATGGGAAATAATCGTAAGGCTTTTGTCTTTTGCGCAGCTTCTCCAATTCGTCGCACCAAATTTTGACGATAGGCTGCGTTTTGCCCAAATCCTCATTTTTACCGAAGGCTTTCCTCCACAATACACACTGTTTAACGAAATTTTGTGATAATAACATAGATCGTCAAATGTTATACATTTTGATTTATTCAATTATTATTATTAATTTTGTTTCAGGAACCAATTTCTTAAGTTATTCAAAATTATCAAATTTATCAAATTTTTGGAGCGGCATTTTCAACATGAAAATTGTTTTGAGTCAGTGTCGCTTATCAGTTCTGTCAAATATTCGAAAATTAATTTAGAAAAAAGTTTTCTTAGTTTTTCTTTTCTTGAAATTATTATCGATCTTCAATATAATACGATTTTAACTATCCGTCCAGCCAGCAATGTCAATATAATTATTTTCGCAAGTTTCTGAGTTATATTCAAAACGATCTAGTCTTTTTATACTAATGCCGGTAATACCAATTTATGAAGTCATGGCTTTAGCGTCAAATTGCAATATTTTTGCTTTGTTCTTATAATCATCTGAAGCAATCATTATTGGTTTAAAATCATCAAATTTATTATACTGAAAATGTCAGAATTTTAATTTTTAGTTCGTTCAACAGAAAGCCATTATTAAAATATTTTTTAAGAGAGTTTCAATACAGAACGCGTGTAAGATCACTGAATATGAGAAGCTCCTTCATACCCTATTTATGAGATGCAAAGGTATTTGCTTTTTTTGTCTTCCCAAAACTGGTCAACCGGTTATTCGAAAATAGCGATTTTGATAAAACCTGTTTGCAGGTTGTCAGTTTCGGTTTTGAACGTTCTACTTGTAGGCTACTAGAGGTCTTACAAATTCGAAATTATGGTTGTTGGTTTCACTTGAAATGCCTTTTGTGGAGTTATTGCAAGATTTACAAAAACCCACTTTCTTTCAGATACCTTTGATTACTAGATTAAAAATGCAAGAAATATCGCTAGAAAACTGACAGAATAATAATCAAACTTTATGAACAAAGTAGATTTAAAAACAAATTTTTATTATTTCGATGGTTCAGGGGAAAGCTTCTTACTTTCAGTTAGTTTACAAGCATTCTCATTTCCAGACTCCAACAAAAGGATCTATTATCCAGCGACATATCCACATATATTAGTTTAAGCAAATTTATAGAAAAATTTAATTAACAAAAGTGTTGCCAACGTCAACGAAATATCCTAATAAATACTGCAGCTGTTACGTTGTGCTATATTTAGGTACAGACAAGTCCTTTCTTCCTGTCACATGCGCTGTGAGTGAGAAAGGTCAATAATGAAGATGATGATGATGATAATGAGGACTATACCGCAAATAGTGGTGGATTTTGTGGATTTGCTACAGCGCAACATCCATAAAATTCTATTGTACATTTCGAAAAGGACTTCATACATCATCCAAGGATTCATAGCTAAGTTTTTACTTTAATAATTCAACTGAATTTTCAAAGAAAATTATTGATATTAGCAATGAGTTTTAAATTATTAATCAATTATATAGTATTTTCTACGAATTTATTACAAACGAAATTTCAGATGGATAAATGGAATATGTTACAGTTTTCTCTAAAGTTTCTCGCCCCACTTTTTAGTAGACAGCAACTAAGTGATGTGTGTGTGTTTTTTTTCTTCCGATTTTGTTTCGTTACATCCAGGTTAGTACCGTTTTGCTTTATGGTATTCCTATCGTGTCCCTATACGTCGAGGGCTTGGAACGTTTGTGTTTGGCTCAAATTTCTAACATTTTGCTGAAACAATTTAGCTACAATGAGATCCATAATCGCCGAGTAGCCCTGGGTATAACATGCGTTCAATGCACTCCCGTGCAGCTGGAAATTCTACGTCGGGCCGGTGCTATGCCTGTGAGCTCGCGACGATGTGGCATGATAACGCGTCGCGAGGCCGAACGCCTATGCAAAAGCTTCATAGGTGACAATACGCCCCCACGGCTGCCCGAGAATTTCTCGTTTAGTGTGCAACACAAATGCGCCTGGGGTTGCCAGGGCGCTTTTATACCCATACGCTATAATTCCTCGAGAGCAAAATGTATCAAGTGTAATTACTGCGGCATGTTCTTTTCGCCCAACAAATTTATATTCCATTCGCATCGCATTGAACCCACGGGTCTTTACGTGCAGCCAGATGCAGCAAATTTCAATTCGTGGCGCAGGCATTTGACGTTGGCGGGAGAGCCCTCTCTGGAGGTGATCTACATGTGGGAAGATGTCAAGGCCATGTTCAACGGCGGAACTCGCAAACGTTTGACGGGGCCGCGCAGCTCGTCCTTTGAAGCACGACACCAAGTGGGAGCGGCGCGTTCTCAAGAAGTGCATGCCAATGAAATGGTAATAAAAAATTCGGAACTAATAGAGAGGGAGGCAAGCGATAAAATGGAAAGGAAAGCAAACATAAATTCAGGCACCTATATAGGCCAAACTGGAGCCCAAGGACCAGCAGCTGTCTGTGTTTCAGCTCCCCCGTTTGATTACATAAACAAGGATCGTCATGCCTACGAGATATGTGATAAACAAGAATCGAATGCCGTCGATTGTATGATTATGAAGGATTGTTATATGGCAGGCAGAAGTGGTACTCGTAATCCCCTTTATCCTGGCAGAGGCGCTCAGCCTCCGGCTTTACCGAAAGCGGGAAACTATGAAACCTTAAAAAATCTTGCATCGGATGCCAATAAACACAATACCATCACATTTTCCAATACGGACACATCGATAAGTATGCAGTGTGCTTCACAATCGGCCATAATTTCCAGCAATTTATCGCAGTTTCTAAGAACTTCCGCTTTTAAGCCCGTGCTGAGGTCGGCCTCTCAAGCCACCGTTACCTTGGAATCCATCGGTTTGACAATCAGCCAAATAACGCCACCCTTATTTTGTCTAAACATCTCTACGCCTCCTTTACCACATTGTCGCAAGGATGGCGGAGGGGCGGTCACTGCGGGCGGCTGTGGCGCTCTACTTGATTTGAAGACTAGAGATGACAAATATTACTCCCTGTCACCGGATGTTTATGGCGATAACAGCAATTATTATAATCACAATGAAGAAGGTGACGACACCAGCAGCAGGGATGAGTCTAAAGAGGATACAGTTATCGACATCGAAACGTCCGAAGACGATGACAACAAGCCAGCTGGATTGCCCAAGAACAGCATTATCTCAAAAATGTGCGGCAATGCGGCGTTAATAGCAACTGATCGTTATGCTAGCGCGGATAATAATAATACCGGCGACGATGTTTACATCGATGTGGTTAACGAAAATGGTGATACTGTTATTGATCCCCTAAAGCCTTTTAAGGTTTTGCAAACGGGATCAGGGCCAAAATATTACAATGACTTGAAGTTAATGTGAAGAAGAAGCGTACTGATTCCAAAATTCTAAAAGAAGATAATTACTAAGCACACAGTTTTTTTTCGGTGATTCGTCAGCCGATAGTTAGGTTTAAGTAAAATATTGATAAATGCAATAATATTAGTGGGTCAACTCTAAACGAACATTGATGCTATACGGTCATATGTGTATCATAACGTTATTTTTTGTGAACTTGATACCTTCGAAGTTATTGGCAACATATTTTATATAGATATTTAAATCACATTCAAAAACTAAGTGTTTATCGCTTCAAAGAGATTATATGTGAAAACGGTATATCGGACCAAATCTGATTGAGAATATGGACTGAAGCATTGTGTGTAGGTTTTGTAACAAAAATAATATGGTCATTTCATACAGTTTCCGACCAATATTCACGTCCGTTCGAGCGGAAGTACAGTGGGCGATTGGTTTACAGAAAGTGCGAATTAGAAAAGCTAGTGCAAGTTCCTAAATATACAACTATATTTGGTTGAGTTGGGTTTGGAGCACATATGTATGCATGTACTTACAAGGAACAACAAGTTAATTCTGAATTTCTCGTTTTGAGACATTAAGCGTTTTCAACAAAAATTTATATTACGCGAATTTATTACAACTTTTGAAATATACTGAATTTTCAAGTTATATTTTGTCCAACATATATATTTAAAGGTTATACACCATAACAACAAAAAACATGATCATACTTATATTAATGTTTAGAGATATTACGTAATATCTCAAAATTTATTGTTTTGATATTTTCATATATCGGAATAATTTGTTGCGCCCTTTTTCCAAGACATGTTTTTTTTTTAAATTTTTAGATATATTCCTATTTTTATGTTGCCGTTCCGTTTGCTTTTAAAAGTAAACTGGCACATAAGATTTGGGGTTCGACTCGCTTTTGTTCTTTTGTGGAGCATTACATCGTAAGATGGAACCAAGAATTCAATAATACTGGTCAAGATAGGTTTATAAGGAGGAATGATGCTTTAGCAAAATGTTATAGTTTTTATTTTAAGCTATTAAGCTATAACTAATTGAAAATATAATCTAAGGCATTACCACAATCCCCTAGAAGATTTTTCGTTCAGAAAATGTTGCTTTAGAAGCGACTATAACGAAGAGTAAAGACCATAATATTTGTATAAATTAAGACCTCGTAGCAAAAGGTAAGATTTCTAGACTTTGGAGTTTTTGATTTTCACATCGGCTGATTTTTTATGTAATAAAACAGCTGTTTGGTAAGATTGCAACAAAGAAATAGAGCTCAGAATGATAAGTAAGTTAAAAATTTACCAGGAACAATATTTTCTAAGAAGACTAAGCTTTTAGTCTTCAAAAAATCTAGCCAGTAAAATTAAGCAGCATACACCTAGCCTTTCATCAAAAAGGACACCACAACATTGGCTGACATATAGCCAGAACGCTAAAATAAAATAAAATTTTTGCCAATTTCATTCCATAATAAATTAAATATCCCCAGCAAACTAATAATAGCTGTAAAACCAGTCGCTAAGCACCGCAATGGATGTACTACAGAAGGTATAGAAACCGGCCAGGAGACGTTTGGCACGACTCACCGATGGTTGCAGTTAACTTGGCTTAATTTGAAACAAAAGCAAAAATCATTTTGTGAGAAATGTAAGCCGTATATTATTAATAATAATGAAACATTTTTCAAAAGTTGACAACATTTTAAAATAAATTAAAATACACCATGTATCCAACATAGATCTAATCTATCTATCTATATATATATATAAGCAAAATTTAATATTCATAAATATATGAATAGAAAGAAAACTTAGCAATTTTCAACTTCATATTCTGTGCAGTTTAAGAGAAGCTTTTGCTTTTAAAATAAATGTTATAACATAGCAACAAATAGTGATATTTAATAGTAATAGTAAAAAGGAGAATAATTTATAATTTTCACGATTTAGCGATGTGTTCAATTGGTTAACTAATTTAAAAAACATAGCTCGAGAAATGGAGCAGTATAAATGTTTCGCCCCCACTAAATTCGACAAAAGCTAATAATGATACATTTACACAAACATAATTGTCTGCAGATTAATCTTCCTTTCGAAAGTGTTCTCGACGCACAAACTAGATATGTTGGTTCTCAATTTCAATCCGGAATCTTACAAAAAAAAAAAAAAAACAAAAATTTTTAAAAAAAAGGTGGCAAAAAAAAAATTTTTTTATATTATAGCAAAACATTAGCTACGATTAAAATTTTTAAAAATACATTTTTTTATAGAAAAGTGTATGAAAAAAAAATTTTTTCAAAAAAAAAAAAAAAAATGTCTGGTTAGACAATTTTTTCATATAAAAATGTCTGCTAAGCTTATCTTCTCATAGTAAAATTTTTGATAAGGCAATTTTCTTTTAAAAAGATGTATGTAAACACAATGTTCTCATGTGCGCCAAGCAAATTTTTTCACCGAAACATGTCTGTTAAGATAATTTTCTCACAGAAAGATGTCCACTGAAACATTTTTTCTAGAAAATGACTGCTAAGGCTATTTTCTTACAGAAAATTTCTTGATTTGACAATTTTCTAATAAAAAAAAAGAGTATACTAACTTGATCTTGTTCTGGAAAAATTTCTGCTTACGCATTTTTCTTATAGAAAACTTTCTTCTAATGCAATTTTCTTCAGTTGTAAATGGTTTCTGCTAAACAACTTGCCTATAGAAAAATGTCTGCTAAGACAATATTTTAATAGAAAAATGTCTTCTAAAACACTTTAACGTTTATAAGCATTTGTTTATATTCTCTAAGTACAGCTCAGTACAAAAACCTGAGCTGGTCCAAGATCATCAGTTCGCCTACGCCTCTGGAAACGTTTTCAGAGGCGCCAATCCTCCTTCCGCATCTGATCTAATGAACAGTAGTTTATTTCAAACATATTTCACTTTTTCAACCAACATTCGATATGAAAATCGTTTTAATTGTGTGTTAGAATTTTTATATTTGAAGAATAAAACAACGTTTATAACATGCACCGTCTGGAAATGCGTCGTCCTCCCTTAGCTTAACTTCTATTTTTTTAGCTGAAAATCTGCTTGAATCCGGAATAGCTTACTAGAAGTACATCTATGGATGGCTATTAACGGTATATGGCAACAATTGGACAACATAACTATCACGAGCACTATCGAGAAATGAGTGAATTTATCTGTACGATAAATGTGCTTCATACGAAACTGACTCCAAAATAAAAAAAGAAATATACATAGGTGTACATAGGTATATATACATATATATATATGTATATATAAATTTGTTTTTTACACTATGCAGAATTCACAACTATAAAAATTATTCAAATTGGTTAAGAACTATGTTGCCGATTAATTCTTATGTTACTCTGAAAATCAAGAATCTAAAATGTTTGTTGAGCTATTCACCGTTTGAGGTTCTTATTTTGCTCGTAGCTCAAGAACGAGAGGGAATTTAAGCGCACATTCATACGTTTTGGTGTTCCCTGATTAATTCCGAGAAATCTCTTAGAACTTGTAGCTTTTACAAGTCGTAACCGATTTAACCGACGTAACCGGATGGACCCAAATACTCCGGCGCGGAAAGTTTTCGACAACTCGACGGATGGCGCAGAAGAGGGCGACCAAATTTCGGTTGGAAGGACCAGGTTTTTGAAATACTATCGAAGCTTGGTGTGACGAATCGGAGTAGAAGCGCAGAAGATCGAAGCGCTTGTAATTATTTTCCACGGGCGGCGTACAATAGATAAGGCTGTCTATTCCAGTCGCCACATAAGAAAAAGAAGAACCGATTTATATCAGATCAAATTTTTGAATCAACATAACATCGAACCGATTCCGACGCTTGGTATTTAAAATATATTTCATATTTTTTCGTTTAATTTAATAGTTAACAACATAATTTATTTAACAATAGTCGTTAAGTGGCGCTTTGTGCTTGCACTATCCTATAACACTTGAATAACAACAACAAAATAACAACAATGACTAAGAATTAGTTAACTACAAACTTAAGGGGGAAAAAATTAAAAAAAAAAAAATTGTACTATTTAACAACAAAGAGAGTAATGATAATTTAAGTTATATGCGAATGAGTTTCGTTAGCCTATTTACATAGAGTGCTGCAGCTCGTCAACGAACTAGAATTTCTCGGAGGGTGGTCCGTATTGGTCGGCTGGAACTGCAGGAGGTCCATATTGTTGGGCTGGTTTATTCTGTTGCTTGTACTTGATGAAGTACACCTCGGGTTTACTGGGCTCTGTGGGTGTGGGTGTGGGCAAAATCAACGGCTGTTGTTCCTCGGGTTTCTTGACCAGCACATACACCAATGTCTTGTGTTCATCTTGGACCGGTGGAGGGACGACTTGGCGGACTGGAGTGGGTGGATTGGGTGCCTTGATGAAGATGATCTTGTAGTGTTTCTTGGGTACAGCCGTTTGTATGGGGGCTGCTGCCGGATAGGCCTCCGGCTCCTCTGGTGGCACATGCACATAGACGTTCTTGGTTACAATCGCCTCGGCAGCGGGCGTGGGTGGTCCATAGAAAGGAGCTGGAGCACCATAGACGGGTAAAAGTTGAGCCGGTGGTTGGGCAGTTGGCGCGCCATACTGTTCAGCAGGTTTGGGTGGCAAGTATTCCTTTTGGGGTGCTGGGGCGGGCGGAGGTCCGTAACGACTTTTGGGTGGTTCTGGACGGGCGGCTACCACGACCAAGGTACAGACTACTACCAAAAACAATTTCATTTTCCTTGCTTCGCCAAGTATATTCCGAGTATTAGTTGTTTGTTCTTCTGAGTGTTGTGGAGGATTGACACTTATTGGCGGAACATTTCCAGGTTTTATACCACAACGGAAGTCTCACCGCGTAGTGCAGGTGCTGACGCTGCCACGGACACTGCTACTGCGCCGACAACGCTTTTTTATATTACCTTTACATTAACAGTTTTGTTGATTTCAAAAGTGCTTATGAATATCGAACGTTTTCGATCCATTTTCGATTTGGTATCGGTAAAATTCACTTTTATTTGACCACCAGCAGCGGTGGCGGCAGTACTTACGAGTAGCACTTTTGGAATTTCTGGTCTTTTTGATTTTTTGCATAATTTTTTATTTTCAGTTGTTTGTATCATCATCATCGATTACGGGCGACGACAATTTAGTAAAAACGCTATGCACATAAGCACGCTGTGATGGCGCATACGCGACCTGCATATAAATATCGTGTGCGCCATTTGCATCGAAGTCAGACTGCGTGCCCGGCGATGACAAAATGCAACCGTGTTTGTAAGTGGTCGCTGCTCACAACTCTGTGCGTCGTCTGCTGCCAATCAAGGGAGCTTTTTTTTGCAAAACAAACAAAAACAAAAATTGTCTGCCATTTCTGTTAGTTTAGTTACAACTACATTATGTAACTGTAAATATTGTTATTAATTTGCTGGAAACGATTGGCGTGAGTTTGGTCATGGTGTCGACAATTAACCACAGATTCGTTTTGAGTGAATTAATTTTGGCAACTAATCAATTTAAGCGGGATTAGGCTGGTGCAGAAATTTATTTTCAATGTGTATTCGTACTCTGCTTAAGATTTCCTATCGTTCTACACTGAGCGAAATTTGGTTTTAGCGTTTAAGGAAAATGGCAACGAGTTTTAATTTTATGACAAATTCTAGTTGAAATGCCAAATTATCTATGTCTATTTCCAATTCCCTCGCTGTACATCGAGCCATACTGTTTTATAAATACACAGGTGTATAAAACATTTCTGTCAGCCTTCGAGATACATAACTCCGGATACGACGTGGCAAAATATTAAACTGTGCATAGTTTTGACAATTTTCATAACGATTTACGACAACTGTTATGTCGGCCAGCCAGACTGGCGGTCACAGCTCGATCGACTCAAAAACACATAAAAGATATTTGGCCAATGGATACTTGGCATTTTAAACACTCCCTTCTGGGTTTTAAAAATGTTGCCGTGTAAAATGATACATATAATACCTTCATTACTTCGGGCGAAGGTATAATATATTTTTTTTATTTTTCCAATATACGGTTAATCTGTGTATCACGTTCCATAAGTACCACCGAATTACCCTAGGTGGCGTTAGAACTATTAAAGATTCCAAAAAGTCACTACGTCATACTTTACAGTTTCTCCTCGATAAAGTCGAAAACGTAAGCCTGGCGGCGTTTATATTTTTGGTATTGTAACAGCCAATCAGACACAATTTTGGTTTAATCGATTCTAGTCCGGTAATTTTGATATCAAAGGCGCAGCACGACCTAAAGGGTCAACTGCCGGAAATGCCGACAGAATAATGGAAATCGTCAAATCCGACCGCTATGTAAGCGCACTCGAATAAGGCTGGAGACATAAAGAAGCTCGAATTTCCATCCGAGAATCGCTGCTGATGAACAAAATCGACGCAATTTTGAAGTGGATAGTGGCTGATAATGAAAAGTGGATCACTTACGACAAAGTCAAGTGAAAGCGATCATGGTTAATTGCAGCGAGTCGGCGCAAACAATAGACAAGCCAGGATTGACAGTCAGGAAGGTTTTGCGATATGTTTGTCTGTATTGGCAGGTAATCATATGCTATAAGAAGCTCTCCTACCGCCACATACTTAATTCGGACTTTCTCTGTTAACAATTGGACAGTCTGCAACATGTCATGCAAAAATAATGGGTTTCTTGTTATTACATCTTACAGATTCAGTTTCTTTGACCTCTATCGGATGCAGTAGGATATAAAGTTCATTGAACTTTACATCTATCACGGTAGAAGTCCATATCATCATATAAACCTCTTAGCGTTAACTATATAATAATGTAATAATAATAAATAAGCGCATTTGTACTAGTTTTTATTTTGTTAATTCATTTAAGCATTTCTATCACGTTCACCCGTGTATAACGATTATCTTTTTGAGGGCGAACGTGACGGCGCAAACATAATAACCGATTCACTGGCCAACCAACACCGGCAAAGACAAGTCGACGAATTTCTGTGACATCAGCACAAACAAATTTGCTTTTTTTTGACAAAAATGTCATCAAACTGCCCAAATATTTTATTGTATTTATCTGTATAATTCAAAACAATTATTTATGTAATGTAATAGTGCTGCATGGAGGGAAAACAAAAAAAAAAAAAAAAAAAAAAAAACCAGACGTATTTAGGTCAAGGTTAAGTTTCAAGTAAATTTAAGTACGCTTAAGCAAGATTTACTTTTGAGGTTAGCGGCTCAAGTCATAATTTTGTGGAAAATGTGGTATGTATCTGGAGACTTGTAAGCGACGACTAGCTATAAGTTGCCAGTATGACATATAAATCTTAAACATTGTCACGGGGCAGTAGTTTAATCCGGAAGTTGCTACCTCTTTCCTTAATTTAAATTTCGAATGTTACAGCTTACTTTACTGTCAGTGCAAGACTTTAGTCTAAACGACGGCACTAATTTTGTATTTTCCTTGAAAAGGAAATTTTCATAAAATCCGTTCGGTTAGGCTGCAGTTTG
>JAHXMU010000026.1:2065280-2081010 GCA_019455685.1 Philornis downsi
AAAAATCGCTATTATGGAAAATTGTTATAACTTGAGAATTACATCTTATTTTGGACTGTGAATTGATGGTAAATATGCGCTAAAATAACTAACCAAGAATATATCTGTAGAGTTAGAACAACATCCAGTTTATTTATTTCACTTGCATCTCATGAATGAGATATGGCTAATGAGGTTATACGCATTATATTTTTAGACTTGCTTATCGGGACCAACAGTTTAGCGACGATTCCGGCCGCCACAATTTGAGAAGCATTTACCCGACTATTCGATGGGTTTGTCACACACATCGAGGAGACCGCTACTCAAATAATGATAGATAGCTGTGTGCGGGATCGAACCTGGAATCACACGAACAATAGTCGCGTGTACTAGCCATCGTGCCACGATCGGCGATCATGCCGTTAAGTTATATTTCTTTTAATTTTGGGAATTAGAGACATTGTCAAGGCATTCTTATTGAGACCTCATATAAGACCTTTTAAGTTAAACCAGATAAGAAACCCATGTCGTTTCATATCCATCTGTATAAATAGAAAGACACTAGACCTCCGGAATGGGAATTCAAAATCATGGCTAATGGAATGTATGAATTCTGCCATTGGGATATTATATATTACATATACATAGTGTGCGTTCTGATCCGATCTCACAAAAGCGTTACATTGTTTCGAACAGGTAAGACTAAAGAGTAAGAGTTGACCGCAGTTGGCTTTCAGTTTTTCCCCTATTAGGAGTGAGTTACTAGGAATGGTAATATTTCTTCTACAGTTAGATATGCATATTCTGACACTAACCTCTCTTTAGCTATCGAGTCATCACAGTAACATTTACCTGTTGTATTTTAATCAGTTTGATAAGCTGTTTTGCGAGGCCCTTTTGATTACTCAACCACTTGAAATATTCGCCTATAGTTTACAGTGGTCTGAAAATATTTCATTCAATTTAGTTACATTTATTTGGCGTATTCAACGCCATAAGCCGTATTTATTTCAAATATATATTTCTAATATAAAGCCGATTTAGTTTGAAATTCTTTGAAAGTAGCGTAGCACAGATCTATAAGGATTTGCAGAACTGTCGGTTCGTCTGCCACAACATATGCGGGAAATTTCTAGAGGCGAGCTTAGGCTTTCAGAAAACATGAATTTTTAACAAGTACAGAAATTTAAATCAGGTGAACTGACTTACGTTTGCGTTGGTGCCAGAAGAAGCATGGTGAGGTTCCTATCAAAAAAAATACCCTGAATTAAAGCACAATAAATAATAACTTCCTAAAGTGCTCTGCTTAAATGTCATAAAGGGAAAACTGAATTTTCCTAAATCGGTCAATTTGTAAGTAAGATATCCTATTCCAATTCTGATAATTGGCCTGTTTGAGCTACGCTTCATATCATGTGAAGAAAATAAAAATGACACGATTCTTGGATAATTGCCAAAGATGAAGTTAGTTGTTAGCGATGGACAATATTTTGAACAGCCGTTTTTACAATAAATGATCAATTTAACCAAAGAGTCTCTCCACTATCTTTCAGTGCTCTTTTCTTTCCTTTCCCAAATTTGTCAAAAACAACTTACCTAAAATCATAACCTAATCTTTGTATAATGAATAACAGACTTTATGTTTTATCGATCTGATCCAGGGTATCTCCTATGAAAGGGAAGTTTGTTTTGTTTTTTTTTTCTCATTTGTAATTTAAACCACACCGAGCTAATAACAGGTCAAGATCGGTAGAAAACTACCGATGACGTTTAAGTAAAACAAAGAAGAAGCGTAACAACAAAGAACAACGAACGTACACTAATAATACTCGTATATGACGGCGACTGTGGGGACAACAAATATACTTACTATTTTCACACACAGACGGACGTGCAGACAGACCACAATACGAATGAGAAATCTCAAGAATCTCAAGCCAAAGATTCGTTCAGTGTTGCCAAAGTACCAAAAATTTTGCTAAATGCTAAAGATTGGAGAAAAAGGGAAATTAGTTCTGCTAAAACTAAAAAAATATTCAAAATGAAAAGAAAAAAAATGCTTGTGTTGGAAATACATACAATTTACCGAAAGGAAACATGTTCCAATTGGGTGGTTTCGATATCGTCCAAGATAGCGATTGCTCACTCACCTTGTGATCCTTGTGATCACACAATTTTGTTAGATAATATGGTTTACGGTGGGTATGGTGGGTAGCCATCATACCTATAAGTTTGAAAAGGCCGCACTTCATATACACAAATTAACCGAAATCACGTTACGCTAAAGATCAACAACTAAATTACAATGACCAAAAAATATGCAAGAAAGTGCAAAATATGATAAGGATGGTAACACTAGATTTGTTCAACATTAGAATTTATTGGGAGTGAGAGCACAGTGAGAGCTACGAATGACTAATTTGTTAAGTGTTGCCAATAGGTCCATAACAGTGCAGAAAAGGGGAAATCATATTAAAGTTATATTTGTGCTTATAAGGAAAACCGGCTTAAGTACAAATTTACCGTTTTGAGATATTAAATTATTATTATTAAATTATTATTAATTATTAAATTCCATTTGTATGGTATACCTTGAGATATGGAGGAAATTGCCTCAGTGTCATAGTTGTATAATGTTTGAGTTTTAGATTCTAGGCAAGAAAATAAATCTTATTGAATCCTCGATTTACCAAAACCAAAACGAACGTGGTTGCTTAGAGTATTGTAAGGAACTAGTCCAGTTACAGTCATAAACTATAGCGTAGGACAACAGCAATGTAAAAAGTTTTAATGAATTCGTCCAGACACTGTACAGATTGTGATAAAAAAGGATATTTTAGGGTTAAAAGCCTTGTAAGTATTGTATTGCTTCAATACGTGATAAGTTAATCGTTACAAAATGTTACGCCTTACAAAGTCGCACGCAAATCGTATGCTAGTTCTAAATTAATCGTATAAAAATGTTATTTTTGTCAATTCTGTCAATACTGACTTGAATAATATTACCACTGATAAAATTTTATTGGATACTGTATATTGTTACATGATTTATCGTGTCTACCAACCGTCCAGATAAACAGATTAACGCACAACGTAAAAAGTTTTACGATATTTTAGGGTTAAAAGCCTTGTAAGTATTGTATTGCTTCAACACGTGATAAGTTAATCGTTACAAAATGTTACGCCTTACAAAGCCGCACGCAAATCGTATGCTAGTTCTAAATTAATCGTATAAAAATGTTATTTTTGTCAATTCTGTCAATGCAGGTTCAAGCCTTGACTTGAATAATATTACCAAATTTTATTGGATATTGTATATTGTTACATGATTTATCGTGTCTACCAACCGTCCAGATAAACAGATTAACGCACATAACTCAACCGTCCTAAAAAATCACACATTTGGTTTTACGATAACTGGATTCTGTCTCGTCTCCTTTCTTCAAGGTGTTTAAAAACAAACAATTAGCTGCAAAGTTGGAGAGGCAGTCATCCACAATGTCATGGCGATGTATCGGATCAGATAAGTGTGGGTCGTGTCTTCCTTTATCCAGCAAATACTAACTGCTTTCGAGTTACGAAAAGGGAAGAAAAAACGTTAAACATATTTAGAAAAATTTTAATTTTTCAAAAATTTGCCTCAGTCGTTGCACAAGCGTGTTTTTTTCCTACTGGACCAATTTGTCCCAATTGTAGCAATTGAGAGATTAGGCATCGTGAATAAGTGACCGTTTCAAAACCTACTCTTTTCAAACATAATATATGGATTTTCAACAACCCTTGAAAAAAATTATGAGCTGCCATAATCATCTCTGATAACTTATAATTATGTAGAATGTAATTAATGTGTACGTGGAAAATTGTTTATAAAAAAACGCTGAAAATGCCTTATATTTATATTTTATACTTATGTTTTATGATCAATTACATTGTATGGTCAAATTTTTTCCCTAATGAACGGATTTCAACCACTTGTGTTAGTTCATAGTGTATATAATGTTATATTTACTTACTAATTATTAGTTCAGTTCTAGAATATCACACATTATATGGCAACTTAGCCCACGTGAGAAAGGCAGTTTTTGTATTTTCCATTAACCGCATCCACATTACCGAAAAAGTATTAGAGTTGGAATGGTTCTTTTAGGTATCTACGAAATACTACAGTACATTCCCATCAATTAAAGAATAAACAGTAATATTAAAAAAAACTACAAAAAGCGAATTTGTGGTTTCAGTCCTTGTATGGTCAAGTTTTTTTCTACATACCAATTTTAACCAATTTCGAACTCAACCTGCCTACGACTATGAGATATTTTCGCGCCCAATTTCAGCCTTCTAGCATGAGCGGATCAACTCTTTCAACAGATATCCGAAATAACGGAAAGGAATACCTTCGCCATCATAGATTTGTATGACGATCAGGAATTTATATATATTCTATTTATAAATCACAAAATATTTATTATTTATTCAGATTTATCGCAGCGATTTCAAAGCAGTTTCCGAAATAATACAACATATAATCCAATTATCAAAATATTTTCCAAACGGCTTTTCCGGAAAAGACTTCAGTTCTCCTCATGCCTTTTTTTCGATTGAAACCATTTCCATACAAAGTTTATTTTAGTTTTCGAAAGAGTAAAAGAGGCTGCTGTAATCATATCAGTATATATTTATTGAGTTTTTGGCCAGAAATTTGTTCTCGGTAATAATCCTGTGAGCTGGTGCGTTATCGTTGGTTAAAATTCATAAAATTACTTCCCACAGATTCTGCCTTTTTTGACGCAATCCAAACAGGACGCATAGCGACCAGATAAAATTTCCTATTTACCGTCCAATCTTCTGGAGGGAATTTTGATGTACAACACCGCAACAATCAAAGAAAACAATCAACAATACCTCGACGTTTGATCAACTTTGATGTGGGTTTTGTCGGTTTTGACTCAGTTGGAAATTGATTCGTTCTATAATGTCTTCAGGACCTTTATGCGATTACAAATTACAAAACATACTTGAGATGAACTGCCAAAATTGTCCGAAGTAAACAAACTAAATGGCAGCTCGCGCTCAAATTATGCGGTACCTCAACTGCCGGTACGTTTTTGGCAGACTGTATATTTGCCCTCTCTTTTCAAAAAGCTAATTTTGCAATCGGATATCTCCTGGTGCCATATTGGGAAAACTATTTCTAGTATCAAAGTCGCTATATTTCAGTTTATCGGAAGTTGGCATCAATTACTATTAGGTTATCGCATAGAGTAATCTTGTCTTTCAACAATGTAAAGGATAAAGTTCATATGAAGAAATAACTGCCAAGATCGGAATCATTTTTGGCTTGATTCTTCCTCCTTTTGGAGGCAATAATATGGCTCATGGTTCGATTCAACGGTAGAAAAGGTGATTCATTTCAGTACAGAACTGGTTTGCAGCCTTGGATAAAGGTAAACTCTCCTAAAGCGCTTGCACCGTTCTGATGTGCAACAACAAAAACGACAATAATTTCTTAGGCAATTTCTTGTTGTGCTACTGGCAACACTGTTTTAGCCGGGCAACAAACAAAGACCGAGCAAATCAGTTAAGAGAACCGCGCACAGTGTCTGAGTATGGGAGAACAATCCATAATTTAGTATTTCGCCAGACGCGTATGTGAATTGACCGGGAGATTGTTGAGAGTGTCGCGAACTTGAACGGAACGAGAGAAAAAAAGAAGCAAACAGTTTTTAAGTGCAAATAAAATTAATTGGGCATTCGGGAACAATTTAAATCAATTCAACATCAAAATAGTTTAAAAAACGCAACTACCAATCATCTACGATGAAGTGGAGTCACAGCAAACCGAAGAAATCTAAAGAGGCTGACGAAGATGACACCATCAATATTAATGCTCTGGTGCGCCAGGATCCTCGCACCTCCGTTAAAACTACTTCCGCCCAATCGGAAACAACCAATACTAACACACAAAACTCAACTATATTCAATAATAACAAAGGCACCGTTACCTATCAGACAACCAAACAAACTGTAACGTGTCGCCAGACGGCGCGCATCACAGAAATTGTAACAAGGCGTACTCCTACGCCCCAGGAGTTGGAGGAAATGATGCGTTTACTGCATATGAACAAAAAGACCGAGGCGAAAACTTTCACCACTTCTACAACGACAACTTCGAGTAGTCCCCTGAGACGTAATCGGCCGGGTAATTTACCAGCCTTACCGTCGTCGTCATCTTCGTCAAGTACTCGTAATTCCATGAATTTCATATCGCCAAAAAGTGCTACAAAATTTAAAAGCACAACTTCGCCAATATCGCGTCTTATCTTCAACTATGAGTCACAACCCACCGGTGGTGCGGCGAGCGGAGCAGGTGAGAGCTCAAAAACGCCGATAACGCCGACACTGGTAAAAACACTAACAACAACTATGTCTGAGAAAAATGGTCGAACCGTAACACAGCGTGTTGAAGAACATCGCATTAAATTTGATCCGAAAACTTTCAAGCTGTCAACACCGAACTCACCGTTGACGCGTAACTTTACAAATGAGGATAGTTTTAAGTTTAAGTCCAACACCGATGCCAGACCTATGTTGACCCCGACCACAACAAAAACATTTGGTACAGCAACTACAAACTCCAACAGCAAACCCACCAACACCAGTTACACTTCACCTTATAGCCAAAGGGAATTTATCCATGGGACAGGCAATACATCGGTAAAATCTACTTTTACTACACCCATCACTACCGCCACGAAACCGATCTCATCTTTTGGTTATAGTAATGTCAAAGCACCAACAAAATCTTTAACTACCAGCAACAAAACTACCACTACCACCACCACCTCCTACGTCACTAAACCCTCTACGTCGCTATTTAGCTCTTGGCAATCTGGCTCAACTCCGTCTCTGAGGACCAGTCCTATACCGAGCGCTACTGTTGCCACAGCGAATAAAGCTAAACCAGCCAGTGATAAAACGGTGACCACGCTTGCGCTCAAGCCTGGATTAGCCTATATCTTCAATAATGAGACCTTTGATAATCCCATTAATGAGGAGCGAATCGGCAGTGCAGAAGATGTTAAAGCTTTAATGCAAACGTTTGCAAATTACAAATTGAAAACGAAACTAATAGAAAACGCGAAGGTGGATAAAATTAGAACGACAGTTAAAAAAAGTGAGTAGCGATTTATTTATCGATAGTTTTTCAATAATAAGAAAACGAAATAAAATTTTGTTTTCGTTTTCAATTTCATTATCGTAAAAATTTTTCTATGACAAAATGTCAAGCAGTATTGAACAAAAATACCGCGAAAGCTTGACGGCTTGGTTTGTCATAAAATCCCTACCGGAAAAAGTACCTTAAATGACTCATTCATTATTAACGTCCTGCATTTTGACTGACTAATTTTGCTTTACACAAAATGCATAGAATCAGCACAGAGAAAAATTGCAAACAGAGACCGCATTTGGCTCTGGCCTGAAAATTGTGACTATTAGAGCGGCCGGAGGGCATTCTGAAACTCTCTCTTACCTATACCTATATGTTCTCTTGATTCAACATCTTCAAAATTTTGCATAACTTTATTAATATTTTTATAGGTTGCAGTAATGTAATTACTAATATTCGAAAACAATCACATTTGGTATTATAAAAATCTAAACAATCAAAGTTTCATATTGTGAAAGATAGCGTGAGCGTGACGACGTCGAACGAGCTCACACCATAAAAGACTCCGCTTGTTAATGTTTTTGTTTTTGAAAACGAAAATGAATCGATTTTTGGCAAATGTCGTAATATCCCTCAATATTAACATAATTAAGAACAAATTTCTTGTTATTTTTGTTTATTTTTTTAAGCCACATCTTGTTGTCTTAACACGATTTCAAAATTTCGCTAAGTTTCCCTGTTAAGTTTCCTTGTAAGCACAGAATTTAATATATTATTTGCTTGTCTAAATCTCCCCAAACCAAATACCAAGCATTAATTTGCTGATTTTATTTATTTATTTTATATTTATTAGTGCACATTTTTTATACAAGTGTTTATTTTTGTAGAAATCATTCTATGCAACAAACAATTCATGTTATCTACAGTGAATTCGCCTTGCCTTTTGCGTATTCATCCCCAACTTTGTATTTTATTACTTTTTTTTTTATTTAATCAATCGATAAAATCTGTTATCAACAAAACTAATGGCCTACTGATAACCATAACTGTAGTTTAATGAAAAAAAAAATGATAAATTGGTTCGTATGTTAGCACAAATTTAAAGAGCAGTTCTTATACTTCTTTATCCTTACCTGCCAGCGTGTTATTTTGACCAATTTAATCCCGACTTCCCTTTTCTCTCAGTTGATCGCCTAACAATTCACATTTTTCGCAAATTTCGGGTTTGCAAAGTTCCATGATTGTGACGGTACGATAATTTTCACTCACTTTACTCTCTGATTCCCTTGTGGAAGGAAGAATTTGCAAAATTTTCAATTCACATCTTTGTGTCTTAATTAAATGGCGATTTCAGCTTCGAGCTTTCGATGTGATACAATTTTTGTCGGTTGTCTTTTCTGATCTACAGTGATATGATATTTGCTACATCCATTGACGTACCAATAAATTCTCTCTAATATGAAAACCCCTGGGGGTGCTAAATAAAAATCCTAGGGGGGCTAAGTCCCTTACTATGGTTATATCGTTCATGTTGTACCGATATATATGGTATCCTAGGTATCAACGCAGTCCATTCTCATTCGCAGGTTTGGTTGTCCAGTAGATTTGTTTACATTTTACCTAACAATAGCATGTAATACGATGAACAAAAGCGTAGTTTACTGGGAGAAATAAATTTCGTTATATCGGTGATCTAGCATGGGACTTATGGTAATACATTTCGTTTTCATTCGCAGATCTAACTATATCATGCGAGTAGTTAGGGTCCCCGAGATGGAACTTCGATTAATCGACTTTTTATAGGTAAAAGTGGAAAAGTCGAAATCGACTTTGCCTTATGAAAAAGTAGAAAAAAATCGTCTTTTTTATATAAAAGTTGGCTTTTATTTTCGCCTTTTATATGATTTTTTGTTGTCGGATCTGTCGCCTATAGTTTTTTATTAATATAAAAAAATATGCACCAGCATCTAATATCATATCATAATAAAGAATGTAAATATTTAAAACTGAACTTGAGTTGAGCTATATCCTAGATTTTCTGTAAAATTCCATAATATTTGTTTAAATATTTCCAAGCAACATCAATTTCAATCTCTTTGTGTTCAAATCTCTTTTACCCGTAAATGATGAAGCGAAAATGATGAAGCAAAATTGTAACCTATTAAACTTTGCACTTAGAATTAAATATCTGTTTTTGCTAAAACCGTCAATTAAAATATTAATATATTATTAATAATAAAAAGCGAAAGCCAATTATTATAAAGCAATCCAACGGACAAAACTTTAAATTTGAATTTTCGCAAATCAATCGATTTGTTTGCGAGGCTCTTTAAGGCTTGTGAGGAAGTTGTTTATTCTCATTCCCAGAACAACTGTATCCAATGTTTGATGTGTGCTTAATGGAATTGAAAGAAATATATAAATCTAATGATGTTTTCGCTAAGTCAGTCATTTGAATGATAAGTATAGGATAGGGCGTAGTTAAGTAGTTGAATATTTTAAAATTTCTTCAAGATTTATAAAGCAATATAACCGACAAAAGCGATTATAGCGGCAATATAACGATGTAATTAGAAATTACAGAGGAATTTCGAAAAATTTGCTAATTTGGGAAGTACCAGAAGAGGTGGACCAATATTACCCAGTTTTATTAATGTTATAATTTGTTCCGTGCAATGCGATATTTCTCTTGATTCTTTTGAGTGAGCATTTAGTGCAGAAATAGATTCTACTGAAAACAACATGCTTTACCATATCTAATCTCTTTACAAATCCTTGTATTTTGACATCCCTTTTTTTCTTCTACATGTCATCCAAGTATAAATAGAAATGTAGACTATAGTCCATTTAAAGCTTGGAGAGATGTTTTTCTCTTTCTGGGATAATAGCTAACCAAGTGCAATACCGTAAGTGCAACCTATTAAATGTTGGACTTACACATAATATCTGTGGTCACAACCCATAACAGCCTAAGTCTGTTTTTCAATATTTTCAGTACAGGAGTTTAAAGTTTTGAATCTTCACTGAAAATCAGAAGAAGGTGTTTTTTGGAAAACTTTGCTACAGATTCCAAGGAGGCGAATTTCTTTACTTAGTTGTTAACAAAAAATAGTTGTTTATTCTCGCAGTCAAAAGATATTATCGAAAAAGACACTTAGGCTGTTATGAATTGCTGAACGAAAGAAAGTCAAAAAGTTTAAGTTGAGTTAGGCTATTATTCCAGATTAAATAAAAAACTTTAAGTTTGGAGAAAGACCTTAACTCAATTTATGTTTATCAAAATTGTAATTCGGAATAAGAGCTTAACTCAAGTTAGGAAAATAAAATTGTTTCTTTATTTTTTTTGGATTAACGACTTAAGTTGATTTAGGCAATGATGAAAAAATAATGTCTATATTTGTTGCAATTCTAAATTGACTTAGGCAGTTATGCCAAAACAGTCATTTAAAAAAATAACTTAAGCTATTAGGTTTTTTAGGATTAATTGCCTTCCTAGAAGAGATACAAACATGAAAAATTTAGAGCAAATAAATTTAGATACGCTGAATACGATGGTGCTAATAACTCAATTGTGTCCTAACTTGAGTTAGGCTGTTGCGGGTTGTGACCACAGATATGTCTCGTATTAGAAATACAATTTTTAAATTTTAATGATCTAATTTTAATATTAATCTGCATACATTAAACTCACATTTTTTCATCAGTTGACCTATTAAAAAACCTTAAATTTAGTTAGAAATACAATTTCAACAGTTTTTGTTATAACAAACCTGACACCTTTTGTTATAATTACCTTCTTATATTTGAAGAAGTCGAAAAGCCGACTTTTATTATTATATATGTATACTTAAAAGAAGCCAACAAATGCGAAAAACCTACCTTTCAAATATTTACAAAAGCCATAATTCGACCTTACATATATTTGAAAAAATTGAAAAGGCGAAAAATTGTCTTTTCATATATTTGAAAACAACAACAATAGATGTCTTAGCGTGATGTGTGCCAAATTTGACTGAATTTAGTGCAATTGTTTCAAGAATCTGAACGTGTATGAGTTAAATCGGCAGTTATATGGAGAGTACCAGAAGGGACGTAATTACTTGATCAATTTTTCCCAAATTTTATAAATCAATGCGCTTGATTATTGCAGTCAACCAATTAGAAATTACATTAACGATATGGTCCATTAAATCCTGAGATCCAACTTTAGCAACAATTACATAGAAATGTACACCAAATGTTACTCAATTAAAGGTATTAAACTTAGAATGTAGGGGTTAAATTGTTCATTTGTATGTATGGAAGGTGCCCGAATCGTTGGGGACAATCGGTTGATTTTCTTCCTTGTTTTCAAAGCAGTATATAGTAATAATCCAGGTTTCTGCAGCCTAGAAATTAGAAATTGTAGGGAGAAAATCTAATTTTGGGAAATCGACTGTGTATGGAAGATAACACGAGAGACGGATCAATATTACCCACATACAGTCCACGCCTTCGGCCTGCAAATTTTGGATTTATGCAAAGTTTTAAGAAGAAGGTACTTTTTATTTGAAAGCCTAGTTCTTTCTCTATAATATTCCATATATTTTGTTTCAGAGTGATCCATAATTATTACCACTTTTTTGAGATGTGCAAACCACTGTGTAATCTGTCTTACATGCGACGTCAGTGGAAAGCCTTATCTAGCGGCATTTATAATATATTTGCAAAAGTCTTCCCAAAATGACAACTAAAAAAATCGAACGGGAATCGTTCTGCATTGGTACAAACACTGGCCTGTTGCCTATTTTATAATGTTAAAAGTTGACTAGAAACTAATACAAGAAAATTCTCAACGGTTTTACCGAATAATATAATGTGCTATTTAGCTCTAAAAATATATATGTATAATAAGACATTAAAACGTGTACTAACTTGATAAGAAATTATTACTTTTACTGCCAGCTCATACTAGTGACGTTTAATTATAGTTATACTCGTATGCACCTACATGAGTGCTCAGTACAGTAATTATTTTCTCTTCTCTACGACATTTAAAACAAAAATCACCATAGAATAGAAACATATATGAGGTATTTTAATTGAACTTAAATCTGTAATTCCCAATAAACGTAGGTAAACCCCGTTGCTGCATTCAACATCACTGCGAGCACCATTTGGAAAATTATAGATTCTAAATAAATTATCAAGTTATGCAAATGATTGGACCAGACATTGTGCAAGTATATTGTAATATTATTGCATACTTAAATCGATGATACACAAATAGCTGAGCTTAGCATCGGATTTAATGATAACGACAACAAGCTATGAAAATCCGATGTTTTTTTTTTTCAAATATTACCGGATTTCTCTTCGATTGTACACACAAGAAATTTTCCAGGGGTTGGTGGTCGAAGTGTTATCAATTAAAAATGTTGTATTTTTGTCAATTTTGATTTTTATTTTGTAAAAACTTCAGAATATCGTCAAAACATTTCAAATTTTACGAAAAATATGTTAAAGTTCAATGTAGTCACCATTAGCGCCGATAATAGCATCGAGTTTGACCAGTTTGACTTCACACGTTATACGAATGTTGCCTGATAATATTTTGTTCTATTTTCGATGAAGGTCAAACTTTAAGGCGTTGCCCGCCTCATATTTTTTACTTTATACTTTGGCCTCTAGAATGGACCGAAGGGGAAAATCCATTGGATTTAAGTCTGGGAAATATGGTATCTATTCTTGTGAACTAATGAAGTTGGAAACTTTTTCTTGTAGAAATCTTTGTATTTTACGGTCTTTATGGGATGGTTTTGAGTCTTGTTGAACCGTCCAATAGTTTCTACCAAATTGTCTACGTGCCCAAGATAACAAATCAACGTTTAACATTTCTTCTCCCTAGATCTATTGAGTTACTCGTACCTTTATGCCCTGCTCAGTGAAAATAAGTGGTTGGGATCATGTGGCAGTTGCAGCGGCCGAAATAATCACTAATGCAGGCGCTTGCTTTGCAGAGCAGGTCTATATAGTTTTTTGACTTGCGGTCTAACCATTCATGATCGTTTTGATCGTTTACATACTGGTGAAACGTAAAAAAAAGCGTTTCATCAGAAAGAGCAAAATTGTCAAGCCGTAACTGTTCGATACACAAAAACTTTGTTCACACGTAAATGTCGTAGCTCATTCATAATGACTGGTTGCAATTTTCCACTCAAATACAAAACAATAATATTGTTGCCTTTGAATTCCGTTTCAATAACTTTTTTTTAGCTGCGACGTAAAACGCTTTGCATCCGTAGGCTTGCAAACAACATAACAGACTAACGCTAGACAGAAAATAAGCGCGCTTTGGTAAACCGTTTGGATGCTATAGCAGCGTGAATTTGGTGACGCTTACGGTGACTAGCCTCGTACAAACCGAGTTTGTTTTCTTTCCTCGTTCCCTGGACAATACTTCACAAACTTCAAACTTCTATTTTCGATGCTTTTTCCCAAAAAGGTTAAAAAACTCTTCAGTTTTATGAAAGAAAACACTTTTTTGGCCATAAGAACTCAGGAAACGAATCATTTTTTCAGAGAGCTATTTCGTGTTGAATAAAGTGAAATTTGCAATTCAGAAAAAAATGAAATTCTAATCAAATGACCATAACTACAAAATATTACATAACGTTGACTGTTTCCGATTATTTGACGATAAGGCCGTGATTTTATAAGCTGATCTGGTTAAAAAAAAAATAGATAAATTTATTTGTAAACAGTATTTTTATTTGATTGAGGATGCTTCGTTTATACCTCGAGCCGTTTAAAAACTATTTTCATGTCGATAATGCGAAGATTTGGTTTACAAAAAAAAAAAAAAAACATTTTCTTAAATCTAGTTTCCTGTAAAAAAAAAAATTGATGACGATAATTAAGACCTTTTCGAATAACTCGGAAACAGGTTTTCTGAAATAAACATCGGGTGTTTGAACACTATAAACGTCATACAGGAGCTTAACTAAAAAATTTTCAAATTTCTGCCCCACTCAACAAATATACCTTTGTAGATTCGAGCAATTTCTTCATCCTTGTTGCCGTTTGAAATCATTAACAAACGTAGTTATCGTGAGCTGAGGTGGAAAACTACGTAATTTACCTACGCCTAAAGGGAGGAAAGAAGATATATATCAATTGATACGGCAAAACCGCCAGAAGGAAGCGTTTAAAGTACGAAATATATTTTGACCAAAGGTGTTTTGATTGAGCGATGTCTGTCTATCCGATTGGCCGCCTGGTAGATACGACAACTGTCATAAATTTCTACGAAATTTCTTACAACTTTGCACAGCCCCATATTTTGATAGATGGTAGCACGGAAATTAGTAAATGGGCTGTAACGACCTGTCCCTTCTGGTATCACCCATACAAATTGACCGAATTTCCGAAATAAAATTTTTTCCTTATAACTTGTACTCCAAAGACTGCAGTAATTTAAACTTTTATCCACTGCTTTAGTTTATGTTGTTGGCTGAATTTGGAAAACTTGATCAATCAAATATGTTCCTTTTGGTACATCCCATATTTACCTATAGAGCATTGCTACACCGCTTTGTAATGTCCCCCTTACAAATTGGTTTTTTTTTTCCGAAATCCGGTCTTTAATTTCTCAGTAGACTGCAGTATGTTTTTGGTACCTCGCATGGAAGTTGCTCTATCTATCAAAATTTAATTCTTCCGCTGCAAACCCTAATTTATAGGGTGCAGTTTGTCAAGTATAGTGTCGCACAGTGGTTGGTAAAGTCGCATAATCACGTGCTATCTGGCAGCTTTTATAGAAATTAACTAATCTAATTGATATGCTCGTATTCCTGCATTTATATCGTTAATCTAGCATGCACCAGGTGTAAAGTGAATTTAATAAACTGAATCCTTCCAATGAAGTTGGACCGCATTGCCACGCCCCGCAACGTTTGATGTTTCTTTTACAATTTTTAAGCAAAAGAATTTGACATTTTTAAACTTTCGATATATGCGAAATTTTAAAATCGCGTTCAACATATATTTAAAGATTATAAAAAATAATAAAAACCAGGTTCTTAATTATATCAATGTTCAGCGATACTACCCAATTAAAAAAAAAAACACTGTTTTTAAATAGTGTTACAACTTGTGAATTACACTGAATTTTCGATTGTGGACATAAATGCGCATCAAGATAAGTACAATTATAATAACGAAAGAATTCGACATTATCCTAATTCCACTAAAATCGTTTTTTCTTGTCCTTCGTAAAAACCGCGGTTTTCCTGTGTGTCCGTTCAAATTACAATAGGAGATTACAGTTCTTGAGACCACACCTCTTGAGATAAGCGGTTGAAATTTGGAACAAAGATATCTTATATTCATATTAAGTAAATTTCGAAAAATGACGAAATAAGCCTAATAGGAAAAAAACTTGCCCTTAATAGGACTGAATTTACTTCTTGCACACTCTTGGAAACGAGCAATATTTTTATTTCTTACAATATTTAACTTTTTTAAAAAAGGAAAGTTGGCTAAGTTCATATACAAAGTACAGGGTTGCCCATATTCGACGGACCCATCTGGCAACGCCAT
>JAHXMU010000026.1:2086010-2104521 GCA_019455685.1 Philornis downsi
ATGTAAACAAATCTACTTGGAACAAATTAAATGAATAAGATTGCCAATCGCCAAATTTTTATTTTTTTCTTTGATTTTTTTTTTAAACATGGGTCCGTCGAATATGGGCAACCCTGTATAAGCGGTTTTTCCTCTTGTTGTAAGTCTTCTTCGGAGCTTCCTATCACATTCCGTTTTCGAGTTATACGCATGTTTGATTTTTGGCGGAAAAATTTGGAAAAATGTTGACATCAAATGAAAGAGTTTCTAATCCCTTTAGAAATGTCCAAAAACTGCATCATTTTCGTGTTTCGATGCTCTCTTTCTTAGATATGGGGATCTGTCCATTTCATGCCTATTTTCGATTTTTTATCGGTTGAGCGAAATGTTAAGATTATTCAATTGTACTCATTGCAGAAATTCTCTTGGACAAACACTACACATTGGATAGTTTTATATTTTGGCAATTTTTTTGTTTGTTTTTTTTTTTTTTGTATATTTTTTCTCCATGCGTATTGCTTCATTTCATTCAAACTCCCTGACAGTAATAAAATGGCGAAGATATCCTCGCAAATGAAAATTTTATTCAGATTCAATCAATAATTATTTAACATGTTTCATAGCAAAATTATGCTTTTTTCAGCCATACTCGTATGCAGTCATTGCATTGACTACTGCTAAAACTTTCAGCAAGTACAAAAGATCAAACATTTTGAGCGTTTTCAGCGTTACTCTATTAATTTGAAATATTTTCAAACCAGTGATGATCACTTGCAAATATGTATTCACATTCATCGTATTGATAATTGGTCTATACGAGTATTTAGTTTGAAGGAATCAGTATTCAGTATCAGTTTATGGAACTTTTTACATAACCCGCATCCATGAATTCTCATACAAGACTGACAGGGTTCGTTTCATTTTCTATACGTGTGAATGGTGTACATCGACCAAAATCCTCTCAAAAGAGAGGATTTGCTCATCGCTATTTTAAACCTTGTGTCAAAGAATTCCCTCCGCATTAAATCTTGTCCTATTTCCTGTCCCATTCCGAGTGCACAGAATCTTTATGGGGCAGCTGCAATAATCTTTGCTTCCGCATTTTCACATTCATGTATATGCCAATAATTTTTTTTTCTACTTACAGTCCAAGCGAGCGATTTCTCCGATTATGCATGCCTCGTTATTGTGATATTGAGCCATGGTTCACGACACGAAGAGATTGCCGCTAAAGATCGTCCTTATTCCATCGACAATGACATCCTGTTTCCCTTGCTCAGCAATAAATCATTAATTGATAAACCAAAGTTTTTCTTCATCCAAGCCTGTAAGGGACCCATGAGTGGCACTGAATATTACACAGATGCGAATCCTTTCCAGGGTAGCCTCAATAGCCCCAGTGAGATCTTGAAATGCTACAGTACATTTGAAGGTAAGTTGACAGTTGATTTCAAGTTCACGAAATGTTAAATTTTTTAAACACAATTTATACTAGGTTTTGTTTCCTACCGTACGGTAAAAGGTTCCATATTTATTCAAACTCTGTGTGATTATCTGATGAAATATGGTGACCATACAGACATCAAACAATTAATGGACAAAGTGACGTCAGAGGTTAAAAATCAATCGAAGTAAGTATATATGATTATATAATAAGTGCTTGCAAGGAAAAACAGTTTAAATGGTTAACCATTTTGATATATTAAGCGTTTTCAATGAATCCCTATTATTGGAATTTGATATAACTTTCGAAATATACGAAATTTTGAAATGACAAAAACGGTAATAGCAAAAAACATATTCTTGAAACACCCTGAATACAAAAGGGGCACAACTCAAAATTCTCTATTATTCAGTAGACCGTGATCGTGCAGAAGCAACACACTTGACATAAAAATAGACATAACGGCATTTTTCCAGTTGAAGAAAATAGTGATGAGACGGAAATTTTTATAGTAGAGATGTGTAATGTGAATCAGTTTATGGGAAAAAGTAGATTTTGACAATTTTTGAGTTGTGCCCCTTTTGTATTTAGGGTGCGATATGTATATTTGAAAAATCGCTATAAGTAGTAAACTGAAAGGAATTTGAAAATTTGATTCGATGTGTGGATGTTGGCTCCACTTAGATCGTTTTTCCTTGTGAGCGTTATATATAAACATAAATTTCTTATGAGAAGCTACTCTTTTGTTATGAGAAGCTACTCTTTTGTTTGAACTATGTAGTAGGCTTAGCAGTAGTGTTACCAATTTACCCTTTTTTTAACCTGTTTGGAGTGTAAAAATTGGATTTAGCTCTAAGCATTTTTTCTATTAAAGCAAAACAATGTGACTACGAAAAGATTGATATATTAAAATATCAACAACAATAAGTAAATCAACTTACAAATTACTTACTCTTAGTCTTTTCGACAAATATTTCGACATAAAATCGGGTTGTGAATTCAGATTAGGTTAGCATTTCAATAGATTTCACTCCTGAAGACAATTTTAAATCCATACATAATGGAATCATATGATGAAATAAATTCAGAAGAAGAAGAAACACATACTTCTTATTTGAAATTTTTTATTTGCTGTGCCAAGGCGGCTCTTTGCACTGCTCGATAGTATGCATGCGCACCGATGAAAATGCATCCAATATTCAAATTTATGATAAAATCGTACAAAAGTATAACAGTTTTTTTTTAAACTTGTTTTAGCTTTTTCCGGGAAAGTTTCGGGTTTTTCCGTTATCAAGTTGCGGCAACACTGCTTAGCACCCAAATGAGAGATTTGGCGAACATTTCGATAGGATGAACATTGTTTCATTCAGGCGTTATAAAATCAGGAGAATTGGCCAATAAAACACAAATTATTTATTATTCATTCAAATGTAGTGTTTTGCCTTCGAATTAGGTCCCTTCCGAAGTAAGAATCCAATTATCAAAGCATTTTTCTAACGTAATTTGCGGAAAAGATATCAGTTTTGACGGCAAATTCTCTTTTGCCTTCTATTGAGTTTTGGAAAGAGAAAAAGTCAGCTGGAGTCATATCATACGATGATATTTGATTTGCACAATGATAGCCTTATGAGAGGATGCGTTATAATTATTGCTTTTTTACCACAAATCTATTTTTTTCGACAAATTTGCTCTCTCAAACACTACATAATTCTTACATTAGACTCTTTATTTAGCATCTGATCTTCTGACGTGAATTCCGATTGCATAATACCGCGATAATCAAAAAAAAAAAAACTTTTTACCGATTTTGGCGTTAACGCCTACATTATACTCTGGACTTGTCCTCTGATATTCCAGCAAGAATTCGGAGTGCATAACAGGAAATCGAGTCAATATTACTTTGACTTTTGATCAGCTGTAAGGATAGCGATAGAGTGTAGAAAATTGGCCATCTCGCTTCTTCTATCTATAACATTTTCATCAATTTGGCACTAGAAATTCCATTTGCAATATACAATTTGAGGTAAATTCTTTATTCGATATTTTTCTCCATTGTAAAAATTACAGAACACAAAGTCGAGTAAAGTAAACAAAATAAATGACAGACCACGCTGAAACTTCACGTCAATATAGAGGACAGTTGTGCCAATTGAGCGACAAAAAAATTTTGACAATCCACTTAAGCGGGCTTTTTAAGTGATCAATTTCTAGTACTTTTTTAAGAGAATGTAAATGTCAGATAATTCCTGCATACCTAGGACTTAATCGGTGATAGCATGCCATTTTGGTTATTCAATTAGATGCCTTCTCACTTTAATTGCTACCAGAGAAATACTTGGAAATACTTGGGCAGACTTGTCCTACGTTCGAAAGTTGTCAACCGCTTACGAAACCTTGCAAAAAGTTCTGACATCATTCAGACAATTCAAATTAGAATTTTAGTTTTTAAATTCGGTTTAACTACTATTTATTAATATATTTCTTTTAAATGTTGTTTCAGTACTAACGCAAATTTCTTTAAATTTTTTTTCCAGAGGCAAACAAATTCCGTCCTACAGCAGTACTCTAACAAAACGCTTCGTGTTTGGGGATTATGTGAAAAAATAACTGGGATTAATTAAAGTTAAAATCTTAAGGCCTTCTTCAAAAAGAATGATCAAAAAAAAACTTTAAAACATTGATATGTTATCGGGCGTTTTAGCACTTACTGAAGGTTCGTAAAACATTTTAATTATTGAACAAAAAACAGAATTTTGCCGAGTTTTTACCTTTTCCAACACTGTTTTTCGTGTAATATAACAGTGTTACCTTTGGGAACGAACACGCTTCCGGTACGGAATGTTTTGATTGTATGTATATATAAAATTACCCAAATATTGCGAACTAATGCTGCAGAAAAAGTTAAAAATTTCGAAATTAACAGTGCTGATGAAAGAAAGAGAAAAGGATATAGTATGCTGCAATTGCCGCAACGGACGCAAGTTTGTGTTTAGGTAGAAGCATAAAAGTGTTTGTGATGTGGGAACAAAAAGTAAACAACAAAAGATACACCGAGTAATCGATTGACGAACTTTAAATAATATGGAAATAAGATTTGTCTTTTTAAAATTTATAAAAAATTATTAAAATTACCAATTAAATTGTCTTGAATTTTACTGTCAGAATAATGAAGAACTGTTTCTGTGTTTATATTTTTTGCTCATCACTATATAAATAAAGAATTATTTTGAGCTTTGAAAAGCTAATAAATACAAACTCCTAAAATATTAGGTAGAGCAAAATTCTACCAATTTCAATAAAAGTGAAACCTTCAATATAAGAAAGACAATCTGATATACATAGCATAAAATGAAGACATTTTGAGTTTATGCACCCAATTTTTGACTACAATCTTATTAAACCTATAAATAAACTTATTGCAAATTATTATGAATAAGGACCATGCCTTGTAATTTATTTTCGTAATCATTATATTATCGTTTTATTAGAGTAAAATCAAATTAAATATTTCCCGTAGTATAAGCAAATGAACATGCGTCATTTTTTGTGTTGGTTTCCTACTCTGATATTGAAAGAACAAATGTTTTATGCCATAATATGTTCAAGAATATATACATATGCACAAAAAAGTAAAATTATTTCTCCGTGTATAGAATGTTATAGGACATATTATGATGTAATAAAGTAAGTTGTTCCGTTTTCAGTATTGCAAATTAACCAAAAAACGTAGGTCTTGCGACATAAGAAAGATTTTCTTTGTGAATAAAATTTTGCTGCTCGGAGAAAAAATTTAGGATCAAATTTCACGACCATTTTTTTATATGCAGGTTCATTGGGACAAGTAAGCATAGTACCAGCTTTATCTCTAAAAATGTTGAGCCACCATTTAGTTTTCTCATCGCTGGTAGACAAATTTGTACCTTTTTGCCCAAACAAATCGCAAGTTGTCAATGAAAGGACAGCGTTGCGTCGTAGACTCTTTCCTCCCGGCCATTAGCCAACAGTAGTAATTCTATCAGCTGCCATAAGCTTCAAAACTACATGTCTAAACTTTCGCTCAAAATGAAGGATGTATGCATATTCTTATAATAAAAACTAAAGTAACGAAAGAAAATTTTTTTCCGTTTTTAACCTTACTTATAATTAGTGAATAAATTGTGAAAATACTAGAAAAGTTCCGAAAGGAAGATATTTGTATGCACAATTTACAGTCTCCTAGAACATTCTGTGAATACCCAGATCGCCAGGTAGCCAAGTCTGCAAGTATACAGGTTCCTATGTACCAGGGCTTTCATAGTGATTTCAAAAAAAAAAAAAAAAAAAAACGCGTACAAATGAATAAATATACTTTATGATATCTCAGATGAGCATTTCCAGTCGTTACAAACGGAATGACAAAATTAGTAGTTTACCTACAACCTTCTATACTACCACTATGATAGTAGTTATAATAATTGTATTAAGTACATAAATGACCTCTGTTCTTAGTTAGTTAATTATACATCTAATTATTGTAACATTATAAAAATACAAAGTTTTGTAAAAAAATACTTTAAAAATATACATATATTGTCAAGCTGGGCACCCTAACAGTTTTAAGTATAATGAATTACTACTCTTAAGTGCAACCCTAAGTACTATGAAGAAGAATACGTTACTTGAAGACAAATCGTCGAAGTTATCCGAAGGTAAAATATATCCCCGAGTCTTAAAATAAAAATATAAAACGAAAAAACTAAAATTTTGTATTTCTTTCTCATCGACCCCCGGCTTATTACATTAAACAAGCAAAATATTAAACAAAAACAAACAGTAGAAATTAGCAATGTTCTCTAGGAAATGAAAAACAATATTTAGTAACTTGTTTTAATAAGCCGTATTTTAGTATTTTTACATAATTCTTAATTACAGTGTAGTATATGCATGAACTATAATTTCGAATTTTGTGAGTTTTAAAAACATAATAAAAATTATAAAAAAAAAACTTCATAACTTTTTGAGATTGATTCTGGTATAAACAGTATAAACAGTTCCCTCTTAACCGTTCATGGATTGAGCCTACTTCCCTTTTATAGTTGTACACGCACCTGCAACAGAGAGTTCCTCGGATGAAACCGGAGTGGTTGAAATCACAAACCAAATTCAACAAATTTAATGTCTTTCTCGTTTATTGTTCGTTCTGGATTTTTTCTTTTCATTTCAATTACAATTTTTTTTTCTAAAATTTTTCGCCTTCTACCCCTCCTTGGAACTTTTCACTTTCTGGTCTAATATAGACGTTCAACTACCCGATGTGGGTTCACATCAGAGCACGAATCCGAGAGATTTGAGATCTGCCGCGACCTCAGAAAACCCCACATAAATAATGCTGTTTGGGTCAAAACGCACGATCTTAGCACAGAAGATGGCGTTCACTATTTGGCACATAACGTCGTCCTGCTGGAATCACATGTCTTCCACATCTATATCGTTTAAATTGGGCTAAAAGAAATTGGTTATCACCATCGTTGATGGCAATGGCCTCGCCAATGTCGTTCCCGAAATAATACGGGTCAATGAAGAAGCTGGATCAAAATGCGAACCAAACAATAACTTTTTCGGATACATTGAAACCAGGTAAACCGGTGTGGGTTGACTTTGTTCCATATACGAACATTCATCCAAAAATATGTTCTGTCGCTATAAATGATATTTAACTATGATCATTAACTTTGAGCTCTTGGATCTGTTGATTCTTGTGCGGATGAAGTGCCAAATCTGTCAAGTCTGCGAAAATCCGGGTTCTTGGGTCCTTCTGCAAACTTTCTCGGACACTGTACTTTCATTTTGTAATAAAGTTAATATGATTTTTTGTCATCAGTGACTAGGTAATAAACAACGGATTTTCGAAATAGATGTCGACAGGTTGTGGGGACCATGTAGTTTTGGTGGCATCTGTCAAATCCGTTACTTTATAGTCGCTAGGAGTATTATCAACTTTACGGCGCTGTAGCAACCAAATAACTAATGACGCGCTTTCATTTTTTGGCAAGCTTCAGTTAAAAAAAGCTTTGTATTTGTCTGAAAAATCGCACCTACAATTCAAAGTAATCCACGACAAAGCGCAGTTCAATTGGCGAAAAGTTTTAATGCGTCTGCTCGTAGATTGGGGCGCATGTTAAAAAATGAACTACGGTCGAAGTTCTACAAAATACAAAAAGTGCAAGATTTAACACCAGCACATACGGCCTGCGAATTATTCTGCGAAATAATGGTTTCGTCCGCTGTAATTGTCGCATTGAGCAGAGAGTAAAGGTAAATTAGTAAATCTACCAAAAAAAAGTTATTAGCTTATTATACAACGAACTTAAATCTAATGGACTTCTCCACATGGTCCACCCCGGAGGAAAGTATCAGCTAAAACTTATGAGACAGTCAACACTTTAAAGATTGTTTTTTTTTTTCCTGAGAATGGAACAAAGTATAATAAGCCCACATTTGTGCAAAGTGTTAAGCCTTCCCGGACAGACAATTCCCTAAAAATTGTAAATAAAAAATCAAAATGAGCAAAATTATAGAATTTTTTAATTGGCATCACTTCGAGCCCTGCCCCTGTATTGCAATCAGATGTAATCAACATTTCTAGTTATTAAAATGTCATGCTTATAACTCATGAACATATTCAAAATATACGATATTGGTTACTGCAACAAAACGGATTAAGTTGCGTTAATTTACTTCGCACTGTGTTTTCTTTAATTTAACCCATATGTTCAGACACATCTGAAATAAAGAGCAAGGAGAGAGAAATTGTTCATCTGTTAAAAGAAAGAGAAAGTCATTAACATTAATCTTTTGTTTGGCTGTTTGTCAGGCTTACATTAAGAAGAGTTAAGGGGGAGAGGGGGGGGGAGATGCGGGCAAATGTTGAAGAAATGTTAACAAGTGCTAAATGGGAGAAATATCTTGCGCACGTATAAAGTTCCCCTTATGGTGGAATGGATAGAGGAGAATTTTTCTTTAACTACTCGCTTTCTGGACAATCTTTAGTATACTCGGTAATAGCGGCGTGATAAGACGGTGCCGTAGTGCATATCAAGTGGGATTGAGTGCAGTGATTAAGACGTTTTACAACACAAAAGAGATATTTACAGGGACAATTCGGCAGATGGATAGACGGGGTCTAGAGAATCAATTGACGTGGAAATCAAAACAATTGTGAAAACATAAATAATTTTCTTAACTGTATATAAAGTTTATAAAACTAGGAACAGAACTGCAAACATAAAAAACACATGTGGCAAATAAGATATCTATTGGGAATTTGAAGACGTGTTTTTTTTAAGACAATAAGAAATTCTAGATACGAAGAAGTTTGTATTGGCTGACAAAGTACAAATTTTTGTTATATGTATGAAAGAAATATGGTCTGATAATTGTTGGTGTTTACATTAGATTATAGTTAACAGCATGTTTGTATCACTAATGCTAAACGGCGAAATTATTTTTTGAACTTGCATTAAAAATTTTTTTTTTTTTTTTATTTCAAACATCATCAATGACTTTCCTTAACCACTAAGTGGTGGCCGGCGCCCAAACTACTAATAAACCTTATGTTAAACGTGAAGATTTTCTCATGGTTTATTTTGACTCTTACTAGGAAATGTATTGAACACCTGCTGCTTCCCTCTTTTATCGGGTTTATTTTGTTTTTTTGCAACCAAACATACTTATAAAGGTTACAAATTCATTAAGTTTATTTTTAAATCCTCTACAACAATAACGGTCTAGAGTATATACTAGCAAAATTTTACGAGTTATTGTCATTCGCAAAATGTATTATTTTTCCTGAGATCGTGAAATTGCTTCCAGGATTGTTGTTGTTACCGTTAATTTACCCAGTGATGCACGTGCTCGTTTTGTTTTGGTTCTCAAGCAAACAACCAATTGTGTGGCGCTGGCAAGGTTGCCAGCTTAGTACAGGCGTAGACAAGAATTCATACACACAAATTATTTGGATGAATTATTTTCTGCTCTCAAATCATAATTACACTACTTTATATACATATATTTAGGGTACTATTTTTGCAGATTATAGTAAGTTGATCAGTAATGTTTCAATACCATTACATATGACGTTAAAAAACGTTCATTCATATTCAAGTTCCACGTTGAGCAAAAGAGGGGAGTGGGACAAAATTACGCTCTTGAATGAACGTTGGAAGCAAGCGAATTTGACTGCAGAGCAAAATAATGGGTCTGCATGTTTCCATCGTCTTTGTAACGTACACCAAGATCAACTAATATCTACATAATTTATTTCTCTTTGCATAAATACCAAGCGGACAGAGGACTCTGAAATTGTTATCCGGATAAGAATTTGTGCTCTAATGTTGATTTTTTTTTGCTAACAATTATTTCCAACTAACAATAATGTCTTTGAGGAGTATGGCCTCACTATGAGTATTTCCAAATATGTTAAAAAAATTACGCCAATATTACGCATCAACCTGCAATTCCGAATGCACTTTCAGCACATCCTACCTCTCGCCATCCCATCATTTCACACCGACTGGCAGAGAACAATTGAAACACATTTTATATTCTCACCCAGTTCATTTTTTATCCATATTCTTACAAATGAATGGCAACGATGTGCTTTGAGAGCAAATTTTATCCATATTGAGTGAAATTTGCATCACTTTGAGCGTAGTTGGTATGATTTGGGAGCTGCAACAATATCGTATCTTTATTCAGGTTTTCCCCTGACAGAAAACTTTTTGACCCCAAATAAGGCATCTGTTAAACCCTCGTCTGTGATGAAATATTGTCTCTCTAACGCCGTCTAGTGTAACGCGATCGCCCTTATACAACGTGAGATACAAATTACTAAAGCCATCTATTGAAAAAATAGTGGATGTTGTTTTCCGTTAGGCGTGTTTTATTCTTGCTATACCTATGTGATGACTTCGACCATAATGTGTGTATTGTCATTTAGCATACGATAGAGCTAGTAAACAAAACTACACTTACGCACTACACTGCTATATTAAACCCATTAATTATAAAACCCAAAATTTTATTGTGTGACCAGCATTCAGTCTCAATGTTTTCCAAACATGATTTGTACTTTTTGACAGTTGATTTTAAAACAGTCACACACAGAGAAAAATTACAGAGGTCGCATTTGTCTTTGGAGTCAATTTTGTTAAGTATGGACACTAACTCATGAGCATAAACTTTTACGCTGATGCTCTCTTTCACAACATGGAACGTTGATTGTTTAGATTTTTATAATACCAGATGCGATATTTTACATTACATTACAACCTATGAAAATATTAACAAAAATATGCAAAATTATCAAGATATTGAGCGAAAGAGAGCGGGCAAGACAGCAGTATCAGCTTGTAACTCTTCTCTATGAATCATACCTCTTGAAAATTTTAAATATCTTGATTTCAAATACATATATAGATTGCAACAATCTTGAACTTGATGCTCAATTGGAATAGTTTATTTTGCTTTGAAGATAGTAAAGAATATATGTATATATATTAGCTATATGCCTTTAAAATCTTAAACTGTATCCCATAAATAAAATCTTTAGTTTGTTACGGAAGTTAAATCGTTCATTGACTAGACAAACTGCCCCTACACTCTTTGGAAACGATTCAAAATTGCCCAATTGTAGCTAGTGCACTAGTATTTGAGAAATAAGATTAATTGCCTTGTAAAAGAAAATATTTTACTTTAGCAGAAAATTTGAGCAAGGTATCATCTCTTTAAAGAACAAGGAATCACATAAGATCTCTTGGCACTGGTAATGACAAATTAAACTCGATTTTCAATGCAATTAAATGATACTTTTGTCAATATTCCATTCGTTTGACTATTATAAATTAGAGCGTTAATTAATTACTACAACTTTAGGTACATCACAGAGAATGAAGTGGCTAAAAGTATATCGGAAATTAAATCTACACCTTATTCTTACCCAGATAAGATATTTTTTTCAACTGTATTATCATGAATATTATTTCCTCCTATTATACTTAAAAATTTAGCTGATTACCGTCCAATTCCAATTCTATCGTATCTGTCGGAAGTATTATAATTAATAATCAAGAAGCCAATTCAAATTTATTTATCAATCAAGTCGCTTCATTCTGAAGTTTAACCAGGATATCGGTCTGGAAATAGCTGGCTATTAATTTTGGCAAAAATTCTGAGGGAATGTAAGGTCAGGATCTCTGCTTTAATATTTATGTGCAGCAGCTTTACGAAAATTCCCGGGTGATGTAATTGTCCAATGTCGGCAGCCGCTAAATCACTTATTTCATCATACAAAAACTTTTGATAGTGTAGATTACAATATTCTCTGCAGGAAACTTTTTTCGAGTTTTAACAGCTATCGACTAATCTAATCCGATCATATCTTATCCATAGAAAATAGTCTGTTGCTCTTGGAAACAATTGGTCGAGACGTCTTGAAGTGACAACTCTAGGACTTTGTACCAGGATCATTGCGGTATACCATTTATGAAATATATTGTATATACATAATATATGTGCTGATGATAGACAATTTTCATTGAACTAATAGCGCCGATTAAATAAATAACGATTTGAGAAAATCTTAAACTAAATCCATCCAAATCCAAATGCAAACGAAAATTTTGTTTGAACTACATACTAGTTTTTAGCAGCAATTGTAATCGACGACTGACTGACTGTGAAGTCGAAACACTTCTCAGACAGACAGCTAAAATATTTGTAATACAGAGACAAATTATGCATTGCATCCGATATGTGCTTGGAATCTGATTAATGGAAGCATATTTTTTATAGTTTCATTGAAACTACAGGATTTGGTTCACCAACATGATACAACAAAACGCTGCTAAATGATATAAAAAATGTCCACACAGTTTCTGTAATGAAAGTATTCACACTAGAGCGGCAGGAACCGCAAGCGACCGAAATCTGCAAAAAACTGGCAAATATTTATGTGAAAATTTAAATAAATTTTCAATATAAAATATGCCAGATTTTGTTTATAATATGAAAATGTTTATGTGAAATTTAAACAACTTTTTGACAATTAAGGCTGGTACTATTGACTTTTGTCCATCAGTCAGTACAAAATTTCTCCGCGAGGAAATTTTTTTTAAGCGGCATTTACTTTTTTTATATCATACTTACATTTTATATCATATCGTAGCATTTTTTTTATCATAGTTCAATAATACATTTCTAAACTTTTGAAATAAAATAGTAAAAAAGGACAAAATTTTACAAAAATATTTTTGATCATAAAACAGTTATTTCTGATTTTGAGTGTTGGAAACCATTCGAAGAAAGCCGGTAATGCCGCTAATTTTTTCACGAGAAAAGAATGTCTTGTTGAATTTTTTTCCTCGTAAAAAGAACATAGTACCTACCTTTAGGGATTAAATCTATCATCTGACCTCCGCCCAACAGCTATCATTTCGGGTAAAGATATTAAAATAGACAGTAGATGAGGACCAAAATTTCAACCATATTACAAGTTATACCTCTAACTAACTAACGTATAGTTGATAGACATCGTTGGTAGAAACTAACTTTTCAAGAATTTTATTTTTAACTAATAAGTAATTACCAACAACAAAACATAGTTGTTTGCAACGACATTTTTGAAACGCAATGTACTCGTACTATTTTACTCCATGGTAAAATAATTTGTATGGCAACAACTAAGTATGAATTAGTAGCGTAAAGTGTCAGACAACAAACAAACTAACAATTTAAAAGAATAAATTGAAAAGCGTTGTATTTTAAAGGTTTTCATTAAAATTGATTTTGGCTTTATACATTGAATGTAAGCCACGTAATTACAGTGGATGAAGACGCTCACTCTTATTACGCGTTCATAGTTTTGTGAGAAGAGTTTGGAAAATCATAGCAGCCACTGAATGGAAATTCAGGCTGGGTGACATAGGTATCGTTAGATTAATTTAAAATTCCCTGAAGGTGTTAAACTTTCAAAAAAAAAAACCGACAAATTTAGCAGGTTACACTTCTACACACTTCTTCAAAATTAGTGAAGGGATTTCGAGTATGCTTCTTATCGCTATTTCAGTATTTATGCATTTTCCAATATTTCATTGCCGATTTTAAACTTTTTATCGCTGTCAATTTACATTTACATTCTCCCAACATGACAACCCAATGCAGAGACACACATTCTGTTAACAAAATACCGAGAATGATTGATTTTAAAATCCGGCTTAAAAGAATTGCCGAGACGCTTTTTGTCCCTGAGTTGGCACAACTCTCCTCTATTCTGACGCGTAGTTTGAGCGCGTTCTCTCATTTAGTGTGTTTACAGTGTTCGTTTTTGCCAGTTCAATATTGAATAGATGCTACACTAAGTAAAATAAATTGTCTGGAATGTAAATATTTAACAAGTAAATAATAACAAGACTTTATATCTAACTATCACAACGAGCATCTAAGCACGCGATCTATTATCAAAAGTGTGAAAACAAATTTCCCAATAGAAATTGGCACACGCGATAAGTGGTATTTACATGAAATAGCAGAATTTAATACTAAATATGAGTATCGGCGACCAAAATTGGAATTCCCATATTAACTATGAAATATTAGAAATATTGAAGTGTTTAATTGTCTGTCTATGTATTACTGAAAAAAAAGCAATGATTCATAGAGCATTCACATAGGTTCGCCCATATATCGTGATATTCCAGTAGCGGAAACTGCAAGGGCTTTCGCCTAGAAGGCCTTCTAAAGGGTGTCTTAACAAGAACGCAAGATTTAAATTTAGCGCCATTCGAAGTGCTCTGGTTTGACATTTGAACAATTGTTATTGTTTGCCAGTAGAAGGTACGAGGTTAGTAAAAATGGAGCGCTACACGAATGAACAACGCATTCTTATTGTGAAATTGTTTTACCAAAATGGTGAAAGTTTTGCGGCTACAGTTCGCAAATTGCGATCAATTTGTGGTCACAAAAATGCTCCAAAAGAGTTAACTGCAAAGAGATTAATAGATAAATTTGCCAAAACTGGATCTGTTAGGGATGTAAAGACAACAACGCACCTTCGACCAGGTCGATCGACCGAAAATGTCGCAACTGTACGTGATGATGTCGCTCAAACTCCATCTACCTCAATTCGTCACCGAGCTCAGCAAATTGGTGTCTCCAAATCCACTAAGCAGCGAATTTTGCAATTTGCATCTTCATGCATACAAAGTTCAATTGACTCAGGAACTGAAGCCAACTGACCATGGACAAAGGGCAAAGGGAGTTCGTTAATTGGATATTGGAGACACAACATGAAAATGCTGATTTTGCCGATAAAATCATCTTCAGTGACGAGGCCCATTTCCTTCTTGATGGCTTCGTTAATAGGCAAAATTGTCGCACTTGAGGTGAGGAAAATCCTCGAGTGATTCACGAGAAGCAAATCCATCCTCAACGTGTCACTGTGTGGTGGGGATTTTGGGCTGGAGGAATCTTTGGATCTTTTTTTTATGAAAATGAGGCATGTCAAGCGCAAACAGTCAATGGTCTTCGATATCGTGAAATGATAAGCAGTTTTTTCGTACCTAGAATTGAAGAAATGAATGTGGAGGGCATGTGAATTCATGCAGCCAGAGAAACAATTCAATTGCTGTATCAGTCATTTAAATCTTGCGTTCTTGTTGGGACACTTTACAATACCTTCTATCGAATCATTTAGACTCATTGAATATTTCATATTTTATATTTTGTGTTGTCAGCCATTTAAATCGTCCCAATATACGTTTTTTGTCGTTGGAACATAAGAAGTCTGTATATTTTTTTTTTCATGTGTTTTACAAACTTCTTGAATTTGGAATAAATTATTCGAATTTGATTAACTAAAACTCAAACTAATTAAGTAATCATAGTTCTAAATAATCAGAATTTTTGATTATTCGTTAACCGATTAATTGCAATATTGATTAATTTTAAAGTTTGATTAATCGATTAATCGCATATTTTTAATCTTTAGCATACTTTTTTACATAGCAACCAAGACTTTTATATAGCTATCGATTGCCTAGCCCTCTCTTGCGATGCTATAAAGGCATAAGCTGAATCCCACCAATATTGAAATACTGAAACAATATTGAGATAACGAAACGTTGGACCCAATTACTTAAGAAGTTTTAACCTTCATCCAAGTTTCAATAAACAAAAATAAAAACTTTGTTTGCGTTAACTAAAGACAAAAGGTACCGCCAAATCCCGTGCGGAATACGTTATGAGCTGAACAATAATTAGACGATAAAAATTAATACATTTTAGCAAAACGACCATTATATCCATTTTCTCGGAAATCGTTTAGAAATTACCAAATATTTACACATTAAAATGAGATGTAAAGTCTCTTAAATCAACACTTCTGCGATGAGAAGACGACGGCAATGCAATTAATTTCCAACATTCTCTGCTTGATTGTTTGTTTAAATATCTCTCAAATATCTATTAAGTATAGATCTCCCCGGCATTAGATGCTTCTGTATTCCGGGAGTGCCAATACAATCGTTTGTTCGCTCGGTTCATTCATTCAACATTTGTCATAGATGCGTGTTGTTTGCCGAACAGACGACTGACTGATTCTCTTGGTTTAATGTAGGTATTTTTGGGACAGCCTCGTCAGTATCCACGAGTACTTTGAGTTAGACACAGATACTTTTGTGTATCAATAGAAAACAGTGCTTATTTTTATTTAAGAAAAAAAAAAAACATACATGCTTTTGATTTGAAACAATCTAACGCACTTGTTAATAACGATAATTAGCTACAAAACACTGGACAGTAATTATATGTAGCATCCGCCAATTATTAGATTCGACAAAAAAAACCAGTTATTTACGTTTCATGAACAATGGATTTCGATGAAATATTAGAAGAAATCGGTGAATTCGGTCGCTACCAGAAAACGAATTATCTGTTGATTTGCTTGCCGGTTATGTTTGCGGCGGCCAATAGTCTGTCATATGTATTCACTGCCGGAGCACCCTCGTACAGGTTTTCAAACTTACTCTTACTTTCAATGTAAGACTTGTAAAACTATGCTCTTTTTAATCTCACAAAAGATGTCTTATCCCCCAATGTGATGATCCGGCTCATCCGGAATTGTACCCTAGTTGGATTAAAAATGCAACACCAGGCACAACAGATAAATCGGGTGTGTTCACGCCTGAATCCTGTTATCGCTATCGTGTTAATGACTCCTATATACCGGAGAATTCAGCAACATTTGATTGTCCGAAAGATATGTTCTTTGGCGATGTTAGAGAACGTTGTTTCGACTGGGTCTTTGACACAGAGGAGAGAACGATTGTGCAGGAGGTAAGTTTACTTTCATGCGATGTGAAGACATTAAAGTTTTTATGGACTGAATGAAAACATTAACCCATCCATTAAAAGTAGTTAAAATTTAGACAACAATCTGTCACAAAACATCAAAAACAATAATTTAAATTTTATTTACCATAATTAGTAAATTCTAAACCACATGCAGTGTACAGTGTACAATGTAGAAAACAAAATTAACACAGATCAACAAAAACATTTGTTTTAATGTGTCAACAGCTTATTGTATGGGAAAACTAAAATGGGAGCCATATTTACCGTTTTTGGAAACAGTATCAACAATGACGAGTTCTAGCAGAGTATCAAGAATCTCCGAATAGAAGCCGCAGATTTAAAGCACCTGAAATGCGAGCTCATGATGCCTTCGTGTATTAAGTAAAATTTTTGCTATCGTTTGGGTGATGATATGCACCTCTTCGACAAAACGTATGTTTGTAAATGCTATACAAGGACGTTTACGCCAGAGAAAGCGTATATTTTTATTTTATTTTTCTATGAAAGTGTGTTTCAATAACAGTCACCTATAAAAAAAAAGTCTGTAATTGTGAGGGCAAGTCTCCAAAAAATATTTTCCGTTCAGAAATAAGTCGAGCGAGGGAAAATTTCGTTTGAGTTGAATTCTTGGCTTTAGCGGTGAAGTATTCGTAGCTGTAAAATTGCAAATCGGCTTAATTAAAAGCGATATGACCTTCCGCCTGGCAGAAATCAATTGCAGGGAGCAGCAGGCAGTAGAATTGACGATTTTAGTTCCTTTCGGAGAATTACTCCTTTTAGTTCCGTTCACCAAAAGGAACTCATTTGTTCTTTTAATTCCTTTCATTCACATCGTTCCTTTGGTTCACCGCCTACTTTTGTAAAAACAACACTTCGAAACCGCAGCAAAATTTGTCAAACGAACAACTGATGTACGATTAAATTGCGAAACGAACCGAAAAAAAAACAGACATGTTAAGAGAGCTTTTATATAGAAGAGCGTAGTTCTAAAAGAAGCCGCGGATGTTAATGACCTGATCTAAAGGCCAGGCTATGTCTCCGTGGAATGACGAACCCGCTGAACAGAAAACGATATGACAATCCGCCTGACGAGAGTGAATTGCACGAAACAACGGAGAATTTTCATCTCACTCACACTCAGCTCAAAGCGGTACGAAATAAAGTAAAAAAAATGAGTTGCTAGCACAATGGTTTCCACACACGGCTGTCGGGCATATAATCCCAGGTTCAAGTCCCGATACAATCATTAAGTTTTTCTTTGGATGTCGCTCGCCTCGATGTGTCTAATGATGGCTTCGAGTAGTCGAATGATCGCCAAGTCTGGAAAAAGGTTCTCAAACTGACGTTCGGAGTTGTCGTTGAGCAGTAGGTTTCGTTCAGGGAGTCTAAATATAGAAAGAGTATAAACTCATTGGTTGTAAGAAGCTCTCAAACGTCTCGTTTGTGATATGCAAGTGATTTTATTTGTTTTGGAGACAGCAATAAATTCTAAGAAAGAACCGGTTTCGCTTGAATAGACTCCAATGAGTTTATAGTATTAAACTTTATTAAACATAACCAATAATTGGGAATGAAATGTCATGCTCAGAAAAGTCATAATATGATTAAGAATTACATATGACGAAAGAGGAAAATGATTCTGCATACACGAAAACACTACAGGGTTGCCCATATTCGACGGACCCATCTGGCAACGCCATA
>JAHXMU010000026.1:2104921-2195532 GCA_019455685.1 Philornis downsi
TTTTTTTTAAAAACATGGGTCCGTCGAATATGGGCAACCCTGTATAGCCAATTGTAAAACACGCAAGATTCAATCCACTTTAACTGGAGGAAGCGTCCCTTTGCGGAGAAGTCCACAAATTATTTCAAAATAAAATTTATGGTACAGGATTTTCGTGCTGTTAGTACAATCTTGTCAAAGTGTGCTATAATTATGGAGAGAACACTTCTATAAGCTGTTAGTTCCGGATAGCAACACCCCATCCTAATCATCGACGATGGCACAAATTGCCCGGCACCGAAATAACACCAGATTGGAATAGCAGTACTGCAGCCTAAGGACAACTGAAACTGCCGACTGAAACGTTTACAATGTTTATATATGTACATCAACCCCTGAACATGATTTGGTTCAGTGAATGCCTGCGAGATGGTTAGACGTTTTGTTAAAAAAAAGTGTGGCTATCAAAAAAAAGCGATACCATTCTTGCCGAGCGGGATATGTGAAAAAGCAAAACATACTCCTAAAGACGAACCCAAGGAAACTGACTGATACGCACCATCTTTTCGTCTGATTGCGAAAACACTTTATGGTGCCATGACTCGTCTATTCAACACGGAGCAGTCTATGCATGTTAAGCGATAACATTGACGAATTGCTATACGGATTTGGTCATAAACGTATCGTCAAGACTTGCTATACGGATTTGGTCATAAACGTATCGTCAGGACTTGATATACGGATTTGGTCATAAACGTATCGTCAGGACTTGCTATACGGATTTGGTCATAAACGTATCGTCAGGACTTGATATACGGATTTTGTCATAAACGTATCGTCAGGACTTGCTATAAGGATTTGGTCATAAATGTATCGTCAGGACTTGCTATACGGATTTGGTCATAAACGTATCGTCAGGACTTGGTCCTAAACAAACGTATCGTCAGATATAAACCTTTGTGCTGAAACAAAGTGATATTGGTATAATGAAGGTGACGCCTTTATGAAGGAAAGAAAACTAAAATCATTTTGTTTTATTTCGGATCACATCAATTTGCAACGCAAACATTGGTCCTTTGCGAACCGGATACCTGCGCTAATACCGCAACGCATTTTATTCAAAGCGGACCCGAGATAGACGAATTTATTCACCACTTCAAAATTATAGTTATTGACGTTCTCACAGCTCTCCAAGCGAGTAGAATCTTTATTCGTTGAAACAAATAACTTTGTTTGCCTCGTTCACCACCAGACCCATTTTTTGCTGATTCCTTCTCAAAAAAGACGTTCTTACAGTCTTCCGTCTCCAACAGTATGTTGAAGAGATCGCACAACAGACTGTCGCCATGTATAAACCATTGTATAAGAAGGCTTACTATAGTTTTCACTGAAGTTTAACGGAAATATCCGTGACAAGTAAGATGGGGAAAAATGCACTCGTCTGTGACTGAAAAATCGGAAATTTAATGAACACAATTTAAATGTGCCCGCACTTATAGCTTCGGTCAATAGAAAATACTTGCAAGCTGAAATTGGACGAAAGGAACTGTTTGTAATAGACCAAGACAAAGCTTCTGGATATCAGGAAATAAAACAGTGTACTGGTGGATCGATAAAGTAGCTGCTCTCAGACAAAACTAAGAGTGTAAAGCTCAGCAGTGCCACCGTTATCGAAACAGAGCCCGAAAAACAGGCTAAAAAATCTCTGAGTTCTGAGAAGGAACTGCTCGTAGACATTAACAAAACCGTTATGGTTTTCGTTATAAAACTGTTATGGAGGAGTTGAACACAAAATCCAATAGAGAACATTGTGACAACCTTCTTCACGACATATGAAATTAATCAGAATGATGGAACAATGGAAGCATTTCTAAAGTCAATCCATTTAATCCTTCGAAATACCAGTTGAATAAATAAAGGAAATTGCCAACCAATGAACTAACATTTTATTGATCATGCAAAATGTCTGTCTGCAGGAAGTTGTGATTCCATACATTTGGAAAATACAAGTACTTGTACCTATTGCAAGGGAAAGGGATGACCACAATGCCTGTTATCAAACAGGCCATTACATATGGCAGGAACGGATTACTAAAAAGACTTATAAAGCTAGGATTAAGTAACTAGACGAACCCTAACTGTATCTAAATAACTAGTCAATATATCTTCTGACCTATTAGATCCGTGGATGCAAAATCAGCACAGTAGCAACTTTATGCAGAGCTAACAACAAGAACGCAAGATTTAAATTTGGCGCCATTCGAAGTTTCATTGTTTGACATTTGAACAATTGTTATTGCTTGCTAGTAGAAGGTACGAGGTTAGTAAAAATGGAGCGCTACAGGAATGAACAACGCATTCTCATTGTGAAATTGTTTTACCAAAATGGTGAAAGTTTTGCGGCTACAGTTCGCAAATTGCGATCAATTTGTGGTCACAAAAATGCTCCAAAGGAGTCAACTGTAAAGAGATTAATGGATAAATTTGCCAAAACTGGGTCTGTTAGTGATGTAAAGACAACAACGCGCCTTCGACCAGGTCGATCGACCGAAAATGTCGCAGCTGTACGTGATGATGTCGCTCAAACTCCATCCACCTCAATTCGACACCGAGCTGAGCAAATTGGTGTCTCCAAATGCTCTATGCACCGAATTTTGACGAAAGATTTGCATCTTCATGCATGCAAAGTTCAATTGACTCAGGAACTGAAGCCAACTGACCATGGACAGCGAAAGGAATTCGTTAGTTGGATATTGGAGGGACAACATGAAAATGCTGATTTTGCCGATAAAATCATCTTCAGTGACGAGGCCCATTTCCATCTTGATGGCTTCGTCAATAGGCAGAATTGTCGCATTTGGGGTGAGGAAAATCCTCGATTGATTCACGAGAAACAAATGCATCCTCAACGTGTCACTGTGTGGTGTGGATTTTGGGCTGGAGGAATCATTGGACTTTTTTTTATGAAAATGAGGCATGTCAAGCGCAAACAGTCAATGGTGTTCGATATCGTGAAATGATAATCAGTTTTTTCGTGCCTAGAATTGATTAAATGAATGTGGAGGGCATGTGAATTCAACAAGACGGCACCACATGTCATACAGCCAGAGAAACAATTCAATTGTTGCATCAGTCATTCAAATCTTGCGTTCTTGTTGGGACACCCTTTATTACGAACACCAGCGCCATTCTGAGATAGCCAAACGAACCTGGACTCTTTAGGAATAGATTGTGGTTGGACCCTTAGTGGGAGCATTACGCGTGTTGTTGGTTGGAACATTGACATTGTGTTTGTAGCATATTCTTGCGCCACCTTGTATTTCAACGTTTCGCTTATTTAAACATCTCAGTTTTGCACTATTTCGCTATATAAAAATGCCACAATTTTCTTTACAGTGGGGCCTCACATGCAAGGAGAACACGTGGAAGTTAGCGTTTGTGGGTACTATGCACTTTGCGGGTCTAGTAATCGGTACAGCTTTATCCGGTTATTTAGCAGATTGGTAAATAGTTTGATATAGTCGTTTCGGCAAAACATATACATATATATATGTATATATATATTCACGATATCTTTATACAGCTTTGGCCGTAAACTCATCTTTATCATATCTATCATATTTATGGCGCTTACAGGCGTAGGCCAGGGTCTTGCCTGGGACTATAATAGTTTTATAATTTTTGCTCTACTCAACGCAATCGGCACTGCTGGTGTCTATCCGCTAGCCTTTATTATTGGCGTTGAAATGGTAGGCCCACGCAAACGTGAAATGTCCTCTATAGTTCTTAATTATTTCTATGCAATGGGCGAGGCATTGGTAGGCTTGGCAGCCTGGCTACTACACGACTGGAAATTGCTACAGTTGGCACTTTCAGTGCCGCCGATCTGTTTCATTGCCTACTATTGGTTTGTACCGGAGTCTATTAGATGGCTTATAGCCAGAAATCAACACGAAAAGGCTGGTAAAATTATACGCAAAGCGGCCGCAGTTAATCGGAAGGAGTTGTCTACAGCACTTTTGGATAAATTTAACAGCCCAGTGATTGTCGACGACATGAAAAGTCGACCGCATACGGACAGTGACGGCGAGCTGAAAAAAGACAAGTCAGAGATATGGTTGGCAGTTAAAGAGGTTTTCAGGTCCAAAACGTTGATAATACGTTATATAATTTTGTTGTATATTTGGTGAGTATATTTAATGTATCATAATTCTAAACCAAATATATCTAAAGGGGAATTTTTCTTGGCAATTTTGTCTATTCCAAAAATTTTAGGGCCATTAATGCTGTGGTTTATTATGGACTATCACTGAACTCAACTAATCTCAGTGGCAATAAGTATTTGAACTTTGCCTTGGTATGTCTTATAGAAATACCAGGATATTCTCTAGCATGGGTAAGAAAGTTAACCGTTAACAAAATATGAAAATCCATTATACACTAAAAAATTTACTTTGTGGTGTTTGAATATTGTGTCGAATTCAGTATGAAGTAAGTCTCAGGGTAGATTTCGACGCAGATTTCAAAAGTTCTGGGATTGCATAATACCACCGCGAGATATTCGAAAACAACTAAGACGCCAGAGATTTAAGCATAGTAAAACATGTATATAGTAAAATTCTCCGGTAGGCGGAAAACTTGTTTTCGCACTGGAGTTGAAACATGTTTTTCAAAACATTCTTCATAGTATTGTGTGACAAACCAAGTTCGAAATTATTTTTTCGTTTTCAAATACAACTCTTTGCTAGTTATCAATTATTTTTGGCAACTTTCACCAACACTAATTGTAAAAAATAACAGTTCTAAAGAAATACCGGTATTGACCTCAAACGAAATTTCATTACGTTTTTTTTACATACAAAAAGCATACAAACTCTAAAAACAGAATTCGATTTACACAATTTTTTCATTGTCATCCCTTTTGACATGTTCGTTGTTCACTGAAACACATTTGAGTGGAATCAAGATGTATTGATATGAGGTGAAGTTATCTTTTTCGATTTCAATTTTTGTTTCATTTGAATAACAGTGAAACTGAAATTTCATTGTTAGTTTACACTTTTTTTGTCACAATTGGAAAGTGCCGCAAAACGAAAAGATTCGAAACTGTGAAATTTGTTTCTTACTACAAATGACTTTTTACATAAAAATGCAATCTATATTAAAGAATTTTCATTAAAACCGAGGAATATTACAAAATATGGCAATTGGTTGCAATTTCTTTTTATTTACTTTTTGCAACAACGGACTTGTTTACATCAACTAACTGTTGTTGTTGCAAAATTGAATTTGTTATCGTGATAACTGGACCTTATATGTATATTAACATATTTTGAATGAAATTTTTAATTTAAGCTAGACAAAAACTCTACGAGATGTTTCGCCGTGAAAAAATTTAATTTTCCAGCATTGAAATCGGAAACAAATGTTTTAACGTCATATTTCGTTTGATAACATATTTCTAAAATTATTAAAATTGTGTTTTTGTATTATAATTTCATTTCACAAGTTTACAAATCTTATATATATATAAAAATGAATCGTGGTTTGTTCCGATGCTTAAAACTCCAGAATGGCTGGACCGCTTTGCATAAATTTTTGTATATGCGTCTGGGTGGTGCCCGGGATGGTTTAGATTTACAATTCGGTCCAATTGGACAAAGGGGCGTGGTACCTCCCATACAAACAAAAAATTAAAAATCAATTATTTCTGCTCCTGCTTACGGTATTTGAACAAAATTTAGTGCGCAGGTTTGGTGTACATATCTTAAGTGCTAATGCAAATATGGGCGGTATTGGACAATGGGGTGTGGTACCTCCCATACAAACCATAAATTAAATATCCAATATTTCTGCTCCTGTTTACGGTATTTGAACAAAATTTGGTACATCGGTTTGGTGTACATATCTTAAGTACTGCTGCAAATATGGGCGGGATTGGACAATGGGGAGTGGTACCTCCTATACAAACCACAAATTAAAAATCAATTATTTCTGCTCCTGCTAAAATTCGAAGGCAAAGCAACGTTTGCCTGGTTGGCTAGTACATTATATAATGTAATTTATATATATTAAGGCGTAAAAACTTTTGTTATTCCGATTTAAGTGTCAGAACTTGCATAAAAAATATGTAATTTCTTTGCAAAAAAAAAACAGCACTGTCTGGGCAACAATTTAACTTAATATCCCAGGAACTATTTTCCACATAGAGTTTCACCGTGAATATTTATCATAGCCATTTCTTATGTTTTTTTTTTTTCTTCCGTTGTATTCAAATGTAATTGGGGAAACAAACAATCATTTAAAACACTAAAAATGGTTTTAAAACCAAGTAATTTTACTTTTTCCCAGATTTCACTGCAACGATTTGGGCGGCGCTTTTCACTTACGGGTTCGTTAGTCCTTTGCGCTGTTACCTGTGCAGCTGGTGGTTATATAACAAAAGGTATGTTAAAGTTAAAGTATACAAAGTGACATATTTATATCTAAAAAAAATTATTGCAACTTCATTCACTAACTAACTTTTTGTATCAATGCACATATGCTCTATCTGTAGTATCCGATTATTTTGTATGTTTTGATATCTATTAACGTTTTACTAATTACTTTTTATTTTTTACATTTTGCTACTAAAGTTCAAACTAACCTGGAAACACGTAAATCAACCACTTTGAAATTGATTAAGTCCAGTTTTTGAGTCCATAATATACTTTTAAGTTGTTTTCTTTTCTAAAGACGAACATTGTCTTATTTAAAAACATTTTCCAGAAATATCACTCTCTCATCGTTTAACATTCATGTTGCAGTTCACGGAACACGTTGGTTGGAACTCCGCAACGTCCCATATTGGTACCAAAATTGTTGATTACAGAGTTTTATAGATCACTATTTTCAGATACGTTAACAAAATATAAACTTCGATATGGTGGAGCTATTATATGGTAGGTTTATCATTTCAGTTAAAATCGAAGCATAGTAAAATATATAGAGAAGTTTTTGACTTATTGTAAGATTGTAGCATTTTGTAAGCCCGAAAAATACCAAAAAATACCACAAATTATCCGAAACACTTCAGGTTCAGAATATTATTCTGCAGTTTTACAGTGTTACTTGCTCTTGAGGCATGCAGCAGGTATTAAAGGCAATAATTTTTATTCATTTATTATTTTTTTTTTTTTCAAATTTGTTATTATTATTATTATTCATATTTTGTCATTATTCATATTTGTGCACATAAAAAAATTCATTTATATCTGTTTGTTTCGCATCCTTTTCTATAATGTGCATCCTATGACGACTCGAAATGTCGATCATTTGTTGTCCATATCTTAGGAATAGTTTTTAGAATTACAGAATTAATATACGAGAGATAGTGTTGGAGTAATTGACAGAGATGTGACTTGGTACATTATTTGTTTTAACTTCTTAGAGTTATTTTGTGCTTTGTACAGGGTGGGCCATAAGGGTGTTGGCGGTTTAAATCTTCAATTTCTCGGTAACGCGCGGCGCCGGATTGCCGGGGGGATATGTTGTCCGCTGCGTCGCTTCCTGGAAATTTAGTCGCCATGGAGCCGTACACGGGAGTGCAGCGTGCATTTTGTGTCCGAGCGTATTACGAAAACAATAAATCAGTGATTACTGCATGACGTTTGTATCGGCATGAACACGGTTTACACGATTTAAGTGAAGTTCCAAGCGCCAATGTGATACGAAAATGGATCAGAATGTTCGAAACAACTGGCTCAACAGTACCAATTACGGTTCGTTGTCGCCCAGTTTCTGCAAGATCAGCCGACATTGTGGAGCGTGTTCGTGTTTCAGTTCAGCGAAATCCGCAACAGTCAACACGTAAGAGAAGTCAGTCTTTGGATGTCAAAAGAACAACTTTACGACGAATTTTGAAACGTGATTTGCATTTGAAGGCTTATAAGATTCAGATAGTCCAAGAATTAAAACCCGATGATGCCAATAACCGACTTAACTTTGTTAATTTGATGCTAGAGCGGTCCAACAATTTCAACAACGTGATTTTTAGTGATGAGGCCAATTTTCACCTTAATGGCCATGTGAACAAGCAAAATTGTCGGTTCTGGTCCGAGACTAATCCCCGACGCTTGCATGAACGTCCACTTCACAGCCCTAAGCTTGTCGTGTGGGCTGGGATAACGTCAACCAGTATTATTGGACCATACTTTTTTGAGGACGAAAGAGGGCATGCGATGACGGTTAGAGCGAACAATTATTGCAACATGCTAGCAGACTTTTTGGTGCCAGTTTTGCAAGAACTTCAAGGCAATACCTCGAGGATGTGGTTTCAACAGGATGGGGCCACATGTCATACGGCTAGGGTATCCATAGAGCTGCTGAAAAATGTTTTTCCTGGAAAACTCATTTCGAAAAGGGGGATATTGAATAGCCCCCACGTAGCCCCATGCGATTATTTTCTATGGGGCTACCTCAAATCGGTAGTCTACGAGAATAATCCGACCAATTTAGAGCAGTTGAAGAGGAACATTATTCAGGAAAGTAACAAAATACCGAGAACAACTTTTCATCGAGTTTTCCAAAATTTGCGACTTCGGTTCCAAGAGTGTCAAGCAGCCGGGGGAAGCCATTTGGACAACATTATTTTCAAGTCTTAAAAATTCCCATGCTTCTACTTTTCAAAAATACAAATATATATTTTTTTTATGTTTCGTAGTTTTTTTTTTTTTAATTGAATATTAAAACCGCCAACACCCTTATGGCCCACCCTGTATAATAACGTTAAAACTCATGTGGAAAAAAAGGGAAATAAATATATATGTATATACCATTAAAAATTTATATTTTATTCATTGTATTGCTTTATATATAATGCCTGACGATCACCTTCTTTTTCCTCCCTTATAGATTGAATGTTTTGTCAAAAACCAACGTCAAGCGTTGTACATAAATTTAAATTAGAAATTATGGAGGACGATATCAACTTCGGTAAATCGGTTAATTTATATGGGAGGTTACAGAAAGGGTCTGTCAATAGAGTCCATACTCATAGTCATACCTAATTAATCCAGTGCATGATGTATGCCAAATTTGATTGAGTTTAGTCGAATTGAAAAAAGATTTATTATTAATTGAATTAATCAAGCACCTTCCGGAAATCGAAATATAAATAATCGCACGCTAAAATCTTCCTTCTTACACCAGACATCGAGCTTGATTAATCCAATTCACAATAATAGATATTCATCAAAAGATCGATTAAACGAAATACAACAATCCTGAAAAAAAAGTATCAGAAAGGATGTAGTTAAGCAGTTGAATATTTTCAAATTTTGTCACGATATCTAAAGCTATACAACGAAAAGCGACAAAACAGAAATTCCAAAGGAAAAAAGAGAGATACCAGAAGCGGTAGATCAAGATAACCCATTTTAAGTGTTGCATTTTGTTGCTGTATCAAACGATATTTATATTTATATATTTAGTCTTATATTTGCATCATTATTTAAATTATTGGTGGGACGATTCGATAAAAAAAGAACAAAACTTGTCTTAAATGTTCCATAGCTATACTGCAGAAAGCAAATAAAATGTCGAATTTTTGTTTGACAATAAAACATCATTAATATGTCGTTAACCCCAACGAAATATTTTTCGTTTGCTCGATTAAGATTAATGGACTCAATGACTGGAATATGATGCTATTATTGATATATTTTGTTGTATGTAAGAAAAAAATTGTTTCATACATTTTAGGTTCGACTTGGGCTATTGTAACATTGTTTCTGATCGGAAAACTTGGCATTACATCATCGTTTGCGGTAGTTTATGCATACACGGCGGAAATGATGCCAACTGTAAGTACTTAGACGGTGTCAGAGCAAAGAGAATATAAATGATTAGGAGAGTACGCCTCTGTTAAAAATTAGTGACAATTTCCTATTCTTTTTAAAAGTTTTTATTTTCCCTACGAAATTGTGGGCACTTCTCTAGTCAGTTCTACTACCTTTCGCCAAACGCACCTTTAGTCAGAGATACATATTATATAATAGATATTTAGTGGCGCATAAGCATATATGATTATTCGCCATCGCAAGCACTTAGAAGCAGGGTTTAAAATTACTAAATGATTTCCATCTTTGAGGCATTTCTTTTAACTGAAATTACGAAATTAATTGGAAATAAATAAATGAAGCAGCAAACACACAAAACGTTTAGTCTTCAGTACTTATCGACTATTACAATTTCGAAACTCGAAGCGGACAGCAGTCATTGTTTCGAGAAAAAGTACAATATGACTATCAAATATGTTATACAAGAATTGGTGGAAATAAAACTTTCTTTCGAATATATCTATAGTCAATATTCTGAGCATCTTTTTCCTATTTATTCATTCCACTTTTGATTTTTCTTTTCAAAATATGTAGAAATGTAAAAATATCCATAAAGAAGCCCTACTGATGAGGGCAAAAAATCGTCAATAAATATCTGAAACATAAATCTGCCTATAACTCAAAAAAAAAAAAAAAAAAATAATAATAATAATAATTTTCCATGTGGGTGAAAAATATTAATAAAGGCATAAATCGTGTTCGGCGATTCGGTTTTTATCTCCTCAATCGTCACAAATCTGGCCAAATCTGGAGAATACGGTTGCTGGGACATGATAACGGTGTTGTTTTTTGCCAATAATCTCTCACAAGTAAAGATGAGTGAGCAGTTGCGTTATCATGATACAAAAACCATGAAAACGGCACATTACTTCAAGGCAATACTCCTTATTTGCCTTGTGGTAAGAACTCCTGATGCACTACGCCATGGTAATCGAAGAAAACAGTGAGCAAAACCTTGACATTTGATCGAACTTGACTTGCTTTTTTTTGGTCTTGGCTCTCCTAGACTCTTCCATTGGGACGATTGGGCTTTGGTTTCGATGTCATAACCAGATACCCAAGATTCGTCACTAGTTATGACCCTTTTAAGCAAATCTGAATCATCGTTGACGTCATTAAACAATTCCTGAGCGATGCTCATGCGACGTTGTTTTTGGTCAAAATTCAGCAATTATGGGACGAACTTCGCTGCCACACGCTTCACGCCCAAAATTTCCGAAAAGATTGCATTGCATAAACCAACCGATATGCCGACATTCTCAGCAACTTCTCTAATTGTGATTCGACGACTCTACATAATTTTCTTGGGCTGTTGATGTGCTGGGGCGTCCAGAGCGTCACATCTTCTTGACCTTCTGTGAAAAGCTTGTACCACTTGTATAATTTTTTTTTTTTTTTTTTCTTTTTTTTTTGTTTTGTCTCATAATACTCTCAAGTGTTTTTGATAATAATTGAAAGTCGAATGTACGTAGCCCGTGAAATTTAAATATTCACTTTTTTTTTAATACACCTCCTATGCGCATATTCCCATTTAAGCGGTTTTATTCAGTTTAAGTTATTTTGACTGCTCGTGTTTTAGCGATTTGTTTAATTTGACAATTTTCGTCATTTGATCATCCATTCCCGAAGCATCGATGTGGTAATTTTTTGGCAGCATTTTAAACCCTACGTGTACTTGTGTTTATTATTATTAAAAAACCACCAATGCGGAACAAATAGTTCTTTCCTGTGAGCATAAATAATGAAGTTTTCGATTATTAGTTATTTTTTATTTTTTTATTAGGTCATCCGCAGTGGCGGCGTGGGTGTTATGTCCACATTTGCCCGTTTTGGAGCTATGCTGGCACCCTTTGTGCCCATATTGGTATGGCTGATGATTTTGTATTAGATCATGAAAAATACTTTTCATGTAAACTATTTCGGTGTCTTAGGGTCAATACTATGAAGCGTTGCCTCTACTGTTATTTGGTGGATTTTCCTTCAGTGCTGGTGTCTTAGGTTTACTTTTACCAGAGACATTCCGGAAAAAATTACCAGACACGGTTGGTGTTGAACTAAATTTTGCTTTTATATTACTTTCGATTGCCCTACAAATTTGCTACAAGTTTTTCTTTACTTTTATGCCAAAGGTTGCCGAAGCAAAAAATTTGGGAGAGCTGGATCCAAGCGAAAATGTGTCGCAGCCTTATGCAGGAGCAACAGGATTGCATGAACAAAGCCACAATCCACAAAATCATAATGACAGGACTTGGGATGCAACCAACAGAGAAACGGCTATTACTACGTGATTCTCTTTTATAAATATTTGACACTTATATTATCTTTTGTAATTAAATATTATGTATAGTAGAACTAAACAGGAATTTATTTAAAAAGTTTCGTATTTACTTACAAATAAACAGCAAATCAACAGCAATTTCCTTTACGTCCCTATTAAATATAATAATCTTATACCTACTCTCCGAATAATCTAACGAACGTTTCCGGATCTTCTATGGAACCAAATCTTGATAATAGCTTATATTTCACCTTCTCATTACTGTAAAGAGTCAGTGCTTGGTAGAAATCCAACTTAGATGGTTTTTGTTTTTCCCATTCTGGCACCAGGTCATCCAAGTCTATACACACATCATGACGTTTACCCCAATAGTCCACATAGGCCAGTTTTAGTCGATCATTTGTATCATTGATATATATAATGCCGACCATATCTTTTGTAACCATACTGCAAATGGCCAATGTCATCCAACTGGTAATACCAACAGCGCTAATTTGACTTGCGGCACCTAGGGGCAACTGTGAGATTTGTTCCAAGGCAAAAGCTGCCGGCAAGAGAACGGCATTCAGCAGCCCATAGGGAATTTTCAAACGGTTAAAAGCGGATGCCAGACTGATCATTGGCAAACGATAAATTATGCGCCAGTCCTCACTGTTAGAAATCGGCTGCGGGCCTTGCTGTGTCATAGTCCTAGCCTGCGGTGCCATGCCTTGAATTGAGGCTATAGCGAATGATTCTTTTCCCTGAGCACACCAAACTCTTGGCACTAATGCGAATTTTGAGGATGTAGCTAAACTTCTTAATGTCAAAAGTACTGACATCTGAAACTTAAAAACAGTTTTTATTGATAATTCGTGAAAATTGCGTTAAAAATTACCTTTTCTAATAAAAATAATTATCCGTCGCTTGCACAATTATCCCCAGCAAACAACTGCAAAATGTAAACAATCTACAGCTGATTTTGACATTTGAATCGAACTGCCAAAGACTACGACACTGCCAGGTCAAAAAAAAAATTGTTTAGAAAATCCAATGCGAAATATGTTATATATCAAGATTTTACGCAGATATATACAAAGACAAAAATATAAAAAAATATGTTAAATTACAGCATCAAGTTGTCATAATAAAAATCTTCCATCAACAACGGGAGGATTGAGGTGGCCGGCTAATTATTTGGCTAACGGTGTTTTTAATTAACAAATAAATGATGAAAATGTTAGAAGGATGCTTAAAAAGTCCTATTTTTTCAAAGTAATTCAATTCTTTTAAGTTAATTTTTACTGCTGGATTTATTTCAGCACAGCGTCTTTTGCGATATATTTGTTCATCGGCAAATAAGTGGGAGCATCAAAAACGATTTCTTTTCATGCAGAACTCATCGTATTGTCTTGTTTCATGTCAGTTTCCAGATGGTTTCTTCCCTATCCTCCATTTATTTTGATACGGGGGAAAAACACCTGGGAAGAAGCGTTTAAAGTACCAAATATCTTAACCAAACATGTTTCATGACTTTTTAAGTCAATTGAGCTTCTGTCTTAAAATTTTCGCAGCCAAATCTTAGGCAGGTACTGTAAGTGTGCTATATCGGTTCGATCCTTCCTCTGCAAATTCTAATTTGTATTTGTTGTTTATGGAATTTAGTTATAATGCCCCTTCTAGTACCTCCTATACAAATGACCTATTTAACCCTTATATTCTTAGCTCCATATCTTTTTCAAGCAGTTGCACTGAATTCAGTCAAATTTGACACTTTTAATACGTTTGATGACCTTGTTTTAGGAATGAAAATAGACCGCATTACCGTTTCTATTCTGGTATTTCAAAGTGTAATTCTTAATTCGGTGACAGTTACATTCGTTTACTATGCAAATTAACCCGATAACCACCCATTCCTGCCCTCCCCTATAAACAACCACTTTGACTCATACACTCTTACGTCCATGTCTTTCATTGTTACATTCAGTGAGTTTACACGCATCGAACGCCACGTTTGAAAAGCACTGACGAGACTTGTCGATTACTCAACTATCTAATAAGGATAAGTGTATGGATGTATGGGGGATTGAACCCGCAACCCGTGTACTAAACATCGGGCCTTGATCGGTCACTTGCCTTAAAGTCAATATAATATAGCAAGCAACAGGCTGTCGAACACGTAAATTGTCATATTTTCCAAAAATCAGTGATCCTCCTATAACAATTTAGCTTTTTTTCTATTTTATTTTTTTAAGTATTTCAATAAGTTTCTTATGTTTTACCTAGCTCCTCCCGGCAACCCAGGTACTTTTGCACCATATCTGAAGAACATTGGATCAAGGGAAGTCAGTTCACTTAACTGAAATTCCAGTACTGTTTCAACTAACAAGTAAATGTTGACATTATTAAGAAAGTGCTGAAAACGTAGGATATATTTCATGATGTACCGACTCATCTTCTCATATACAGTATTCTCTCTATCCCATTTTCCAGCAAAAAATCTTATTTTTTAATGTTTTTTCGATATCCGCGCCAATAATTATCATCTTTACAAATTGGAATTGAATAGAATATAATAAAACGAGTATTTTGGTACTAAGATTCGGGACGAAATTATAGCTTTATGCAGTTTTATTTCGAATTTTCTAATTAAACATTATTTTTAATTAGGAGATGGATCGATACATGAAATCAATATTTGTCAAAATTCAGATGTGTTTAAAACAGTGTACGATATCAAAACTGAAACTTTCGTGCTTAAAATAAGTCTTTTAAAATGTAATTGAATTAATCAATTTATGGAAGAAGAATTAAATTTCAAAAAGTTGAATTATTGCGCAATCAGCTGAAATTTATTTAGAAAAAGTTTCAATTAATTCGAAATACGTGAAAATTCAATTGAAAAAGGTTGCGTTTAATTACATTTCAAAATAGTTTCCGTCAATTTGGAAATGGGGTTTCAACGATTCAACGATTTGACTTAATTCCAATCTTGCCTAATTTCATATAAAATCATAAAATGTAAATATATGCTATGTACTATAAAAATCCAGAGATATAAATATGTGAAACAATAAAAACGTTAAAGTTTGCTCACATATTTTCGGTTTAAATTAAATTAAGTTGAAACACAATTTCAAATAAATTACAAATAAATAATTGTTTTTTTATTGTCATCGTATTTCACTAGAATTATTAACATTACTAACTAAATGAAGTACTTGGCATACTCCCGAACACAAATTACAATTCTTCTTGCAGACAATTCCAAATTCACATAACAACAAATAACAAAAAACAATAACAAGATGTGTGAATTTATTCTTTCTTATCCTTTCCTTTCTCTTCTTCAGCACCGAGTAACATTTTGCGCACGGCTGCCACCCTAAATAAAGGCACGGACAGCAAAGCTCCGACACATGCACCAATCCAATACACGATAATATGTTCCAAATTTGTATGACCGCGACAGCCCCATTTGAGAGCTGTAGCCAAGACAGGATTAAAATAACCGCCAGAGAAATTAAAAGCTGAAAACATAGCATAATTAAAAGCATAAACTATATTTGAGAAAATTTCAGGTGTTCCAGAAAGGCAAGATCATACACACAGAAGGTTAGTAAGTGAAATTTAGTAAGGTAACCTACCTGCTACCACAAGGCTGGTGCCAATGAAGGAATCAATAATGCTACAGAACTTGGGACCCTTCTCGCTGAGAGTTTTGGATGCCAGACGGCATAAGAGAGTAGCGACACCTTCGATTGCAGCACCTAAATACGGATTCACCTGAAACGGTTAAAGCCAATTTGGAAAAAGGTTGCTAGATTACATTAAATTTTCACATTACCTGTAAATCTGCATTACACTCCTCAAATGCTCGGCCCTCATGTGTCTCGGCGAATTCAAACCACCAAAAGACCTGAACAATACGATATACACAGCAACCGCCCATCAATTCAGCCCACGTTCTTAAAGCGACCTCTTTTAGCGATGTTCTACCCTCTAACATGTCTTCCATATGGGTATATGGGCATGCCGAAGCATCTCCCCACACTTTACCCCACCATACAGTCAGCAGGAACAGAAATACTGCATAGGCAGCCACACCAAAATTATCAGCGACTTGAAATTTGAATAAAGTGAAAAGTTTAAGTCCCAGAAGACTGATTATAAACTAACTCCTTATGTCACCTATAATCAACTCAAAACAGCATGCACATAATTCTGCCGAGGCTATGGCCTCATTTACCAAAATCGGAACTATGCCCTCTTCGTTGAAGAACTTGTTGGATAAACGTCGCGCGATTTGAGCAGCTATACAGCAGCCGACCATGAAGCCAGTGCTGATGCCCAATGCTGTCATCGACATGTTGATTTTAACTTCAGTTAAATTTCAGGAACTGCTGAAAATGTAGGATTAAATAACTATAACTAAAAATTAAATATTAAAACGAAATCTTAGTTAAATCACCATTAAGAAATTTGGTATTCAAACGATAATAGATTAATAGTAATCCAAATATGTTAATTTTAATCTGTAACCTTAAGCTTTTCACATCTAAATTCATCCAAATTTCAGATCAGTTAAATGAAATTACTGAAATCGCAAGGTAATATAACTAATATAGTATGAAACTACAGCTGAATGTGATGGGACTATATCAATCCGAAAGTTTCGATCAATCTGAAGATTTCGATTCCTAATCACAATCCTTTTGTTTCCATAACAACATAATTGGAAACGCTCAATCTGGTTCAAGACATCTCAAACAGTAACTTATGAATCAGAAGAATAAGAACTAGCTCCAGCAGCATTGAACACAAAACTACTAAAAACCGGACAAATTGCACTTAGAGTAATCCATTACTGGTCGACAGTTCTTAGAACATCGGCTTTTATTTCCGAAAATCTTAAGAATATTTTCCAAAATTTACAAATTCTACTTTTGAATACCAAAATTGCCAGATTTTTATTATAAAGTCAAACAGGTTTAATTGTTGAAATTGAAAGCTGAGAAATCACATGGCAACAACAGCAAAATACTTTTTGTTTTCCAAAAATGGAAAACCACGTTTAGAATCTCCCTTCAGCAGATTTTTTGATGTAAACCTTTTTTAGGGTTCAACTATATTTTAAAATTAAACAATTTATTTGCGTAAAAATATATTGGAATTTGTTTTTAACGTGTTGAAACTAATTCAAGAACAAATTACTTTGTTAAATTATGAAATATGAACTAGTTCCAGCTCTGCTAGCCTATATTCTAGTATGGTAGCGACTATTTGTAATGGAATAGGACATAGCCTCGGAAAAACTGCACCAACGGACTTTTGGGATGAAAAAATTTCTAATGAAAATATATTCAGACAAAAATTAATTAAAATTTCAAAACTCATCCTTTTTCGTAGATATTGAAAGTTTTCTGGAAAATATTGGAAAACATTTGAAAAATCTCAATTGAAATTAAGAACTTATAATTTTATCTGAACTTAAAACCAGTACTATATTATATACAAATCGCGTGCTCTGATCCGTTACGATACTTACACCACTATAATTCCACTGATTTTTTTTTTTCTAGAACAGATCTAAATTTCGAACAAATTTCTATTAATCGCCTTAGAAACTGTTCGGAATCAATTCAAAAGAGAAGACGGACTATCATACAATTCGTATTTTCGAACTGGTTACAAACTAATGCAAGTATTCTGGTTCTCCATATTAAATTATACAATTATTTATATGGAAGAAGAAGTATTTTTAAGTGCATGGGGATCTAGCACCGAATTAATTCTGTGCTAGAAGTATTCCCTATTGCCTCCATCAAAGTGTCAGAAAAAAGAAACTTACTGTCTACAGTTGTTTGCAGAAATTCAACTTCGAAATTAGATTCGGGGTAGTGTATTTTACTCCTGCTTATTGAAAAGCGGCATTTCAGTCCCGTACTTGTTCCCCGTAATCACTACTTTTTGAACTAACCCACAACTACTTTCTAAGTTGAAAAAGGAGCACAATTTTCGTGAAATCTGATGACATTGCAATGTTAAATGCTGAAAATCTTTCAGCAAATCATACGCAACTACTGTCTTTGATATTTGTTAACTATAATATTTCGTTATCCGTAGACCTATTAAATTTCATATTAATTTTTTTGTGTTAGTACTTGTTACTACACGTAAGATACAGGCTTCCCAAATTGTTCGTTTCAAACCCAAAAGCCGTTCCAAAAGCCAAGCCCCTCGTATTTTAAACTGACATATTCAGAATTACAACGTTGATTTAGCCACATTTTGGTAAAATTTCCAGGCTTGAAAACAACAGTAAGAGGAGGTAATTCTAACAATACACAGGGTAAGAAATTTTGAAAAATTTAGTAAACGAATGGCGATTTTTCATCCAAACTGTAAAATTATCAAAACGCACATTTGTTTGTTGGCAGGTCATTAAAGTTATTCAGAGAGGAACAACTTTAAAGTGATAATCGGATACCAATCGAAGTACCTACCAGTCAAGCTTTAATAGGTACAAAAGTCTCATTAAAGAGAGGCAAGAGAGCTGCTTGGGGAACAACTTGAAAGCATTTAATAAGCCGATTGGTTAAGGACAATTAACATTTTTTAAATATTTCTGATTGGGGAGGAGTCACCAGAATTTCGATTTCTTTAAGTTACCGGATCGTGATGGAATTATGTTTGTTATGTTGCTCGAAATTTCTATGACGCTTTCCTAGATATACTTGACATGTCTAAGGACGATTGTTTATTCTTGAGTTGTGGAAGAAAATGCAAGTGGTTTTATAACAGACGTTAATTTCAAGAACAATGATCTGTATTATTGTACTAAAATTTATGATAAAATTGATTAATTCCAGTATTCGGGATAGCCTTAACTCCACGTGGGGAAAGTACACTGAAACCACGCTTCGCGACGTTGTGAGTCACATTAAATGCAGCCTATATTATCAACACTTTTGAATTGTGTATCGAAATTCCAGAAGAATGTAAAATGTACTTGGCGGTGTGGCCAAACTAGAGCGACAAACTAACTGGACTTTCTAAGGTGGTGGGAGCATATATGTCAAACAGCCCCGCGAAAGAATGCTTAACGACAGTGTCGCAAGAAAGTACTTGAAGTTAGGGGTATGATGGTATGGGCTATAGGGGTATGATCCAGTTCGAAATAAAGGAAGTCATATGTTTACATAAAGACAATATTTTCCCAATCTTTCTACACAAAAGAGATTAACAACAAGAGTATTCTCTAAAAGTGGCTGCCATCATAAAAGAGCTAACTTTTCCAAACTAAGTCCATATACTATTCTTCCACTGAAGATTGTGTATACTGAAGAAAACGAATAATGCTGCTGGCCACACGCAAATGGCGTAAATATTACCCACACACGTGAGGATCTTAACATTAGCATGCCTGTATTACACCTCATCAGTCAAAACACTGCATTTCGCATTACGCACGCCAGCTCGACTGATGGGTGTGGGGAATGGAAACCATACGTCGATTTGGCTACAGCATGGGACAATGTTGCTCCTTAACATCTTTCACAGACAAAGGTAATATGAGCGAAAAATCTTGATAATTGCGCTTGATATTGGACAGTAAATGCCAATAAAACTAACGAAGAAAGAATAAACTATAACAAATGATTGCATGGACACCATATAGAAGGTAGAGGCTCTCTGACAGGCTGTTGTTACCTACATGAAATTGAACTGAACAAGGCAAAATTGTACGAGAAGAAAGCACCTTACAGCTGCTACGCAGTACTTATAGGAATGCAATCAGTAAATGGCTAAATAACCGGAATTTTGCGCTAACGTTAGTTATTGTATTTCAGTGCCGCTTAAATAGGCTCTTAGGCGCCCTCTATACACAGAATGTCTCCAAAGTTGCGTGAAATAATTCAATATCATCCTTTGATTTTGGAACTATTATGTTTATTATTCCTGGAAAAGATGGAATGGCGAAACTATTAAAAAACAAATTATCACGCATTCATTTCCATATCTAGAATTATAACATATAGTAAAAATGAATCCATTATTTTTTCAATAGATGGATTTAATATCTGCATCTCGCATTGTATAAGTGAGTTCAGAGTCAGAAAGATAAGATTTGTTACTCAAAAACCTACCTGTCTGATTATACGCCATATTTTAGTTTATCCTCGATAAAGGCGAAAACTTAAGCCAGACGGCTGAAAATGTGAACAATACTCATGATCCTGATACTGTAGTAGTCAACCAAGCGAAATTTTGATTTCGTCGATTCCGTTCCGGTGATTTTGATGTTAAGGATGTACCACTCTCTGGAAGGCCAATTATCGAAAATGTAATGGAAATCGACAAATCCGCCAGTTAAATATCGATTGCTTAGAAGCTCAACGTTACACAAAAGACCGTTTGTAACCGCTTGAATAAGGCCTGATACAAAAAGAAGCTTGACGTATGGGTGCCACACAAGTTAACGCAAAAGAAAAAAACTTATGAATCGCAATAAACACGATCGACACTCACGACAATGTCAAGCGAAAACGGGCATGGTCGAATTCAGGTGAGCGATCGCAAACGTAGGCCAAACTAGCATTGACGGTCAGGAAGGTTTCGCTGTGTGTTTGGTGGTATTGCGGGGGGAATCGCTCTACGTCTTGTTGATGGCCTCAAAAAGGAAAGGACGATTTCTATCGACGCCATGTCCATATGCTGCTTGAAGCATGGGAAATGTAGTGGCTAACGATGGACAATATTTTGAATAACACATGAAGATAAATAATTAATTTCTGAATATCTTTGTCACCATCATTCTAACCTCGAGACCATTAGCTGTACATACAAAGACTGTTTTGCACAATCGAATGAACGGTTCACCAGTCTATACTCAACGTACAGGCAAGACTTTTGATTTCACCTTACACCTTGGAAACCAGTACAGACGCTAAAAGAACAACATTCCAAAGATTCAACGCAGTTGAACATACGGTTTAGGTGCATACAAATAACACACAGACACCCATTGATTTCATATACATATATAAGTTATGTGTTATTTAAATATATGCTTCTTAATTCACCTGATTATTACGAAACTCTTTCATGTTATTCCTTGCGAGAAGAGTGTAATTTTTAGGGTGGTTAAGTTAACCTCTGTAAAGATACTCATTACCTCATCTTAATAATTCGAAATAAAAATAATCTTAATTTACAATGCTATTTATGCTAATATTAAGTTAAAAACATAATATCTAAGTAAGTAGTCAATCTTTAGTTAATTTCAAATGAAAAATCTCAATTTCAAATGGTTAGCTCTTAAATTAATTAGGTATTGAAGTTTTATCGGGAACAAATCTTGGTTGCCTTAGGAAAATTGAGAGGATTTTTAATATGATATTAAGGTATGTGTATAGTTTGAAGCGCTGTGATCACATATCAGAATATGCTATACATTTGTTACGTGTTCCCTTTAATAATTTTGTTGAATTTCGAATCATTAAATCATTTATAAATTGGTAATATCTGGTTCACCACGTTTACTGCGAAGCAGATTCAGCTTCACTAGATCAACTAGAAATCCACAACTTGTAATTTCTCTTGTCAGGCTCTTTCATATTCATAAAATCATTTACGGTGCGCGTTTGCAGAGCTTGGAATCGGTTCCCTCTGCATCTACGAAATTTTGCTTATTCAAATCAAGTTTTCCAACACAAATACAGGGTGGCGCAATAGAACATGCATATTGCATCATCTTTTTTTGTGGGATAGAAAAGGCGCGGGCGGGGATGCCTACATCGTTGGGTTGGCGGGTTCATGGAGTTTTAGTCGCTATGAATCACTTTGACGGGAAGCGTCGCGCATTTTGCGTGCGCGCATTTTACGAGAACTCCCGTTCATATATTGCTACTAGGCGACTATATTGTGCTGAATATGGACTACGGCGAATTAGTGAAGCTCCGAGTGCTAATTTAATTAAAATATGGGTAAAGCGTTTTGAAGAGACCGGTTCAACATTTAAACCACAAGCAAATGGTCGCCCAAAAACATCTAGGACCGAAGACAATGTTAAGAGAGTTGTGGAGTCAGTACGAGGAAATCCACAAATGTCGACTCGCAAGAAATCGTCTGTCTTACTTAATCTTAAACTGCATCCATATAAGCTGCAATTAACACAAGAATTGAAAGAGTCTGACTTCATAGCAAGACTCGCATTTGCTAATGAAATGCTTAATCGATTTTCCAATTTTGACAATATCCTTTTCTCTGACGAGGCTTATTTCCTTATGAATGGGTTCGTAAACCGTCAAAATTGTCGTTACTGGAACAGTGAAAATCCCAAAATCAAACACCAGAAACCATTGCATAGTCCTAAAGTGACAGTATGGGCAGCAATCTCTGGCAGAGGAATAATTGGCCAAAACGTCACGGTTAATACGGAACGCTATGTTGAGATGTTGGACGGATTTTTGGCTCCAAAAATTGAAAGTTCAAGAATAGTGAATTCCAGAACTTGGTTCCAACAAGATGGAGTTACCTGTCACACATCAAATGACTCCATGTCGGTGGTGAAGCACATGTTCCCTGGCAGACTGATTTCGAAAAGAGGTGATATCCCATGGCCCCCACGTCAAGTCCAGACTTGACGCCTCTTGATATTTTTTCGTGGGGATACCTACAACACAAAGTCTACAGTAATAATCCAAGAAACATCGTTCAGCTCAAGGAGAATATCCGTGGTGAAATGGCAGCCATTACACCAGTATTACTGAGGAAAGTTTTCAATAATTTTCGTTTGCGGTTAGAGGAGTGCCATCGTTGAGAGGGTCACCATTTAGATGATGTTATTTTTTAAAAAATAAACTCCATTTATTACTCTACAATGCCTTAGATTTATTTTAACCATACCTTTTGTATTTATTTTTTAATCTATTTTTTAAATATGAATGTTCTATTGCGCTACTCTGTATATTAGATTTGCGTTAAGTGAACTTCAGTAGCCTATTTTATATTATGAACTCATTATTGACACTTGTTTTTTTTTATTTGCTGTATTTGGATGGTGAACCATAATCTAAACTTTGCTATTAACATTTGAATTTATATCTTTTTTTATTATTTTTTTATTTTTTTTTTTTGAATATTTAATATTGTATTAAAGAATTTTATGTTTTATTCGTGATGTTATATAATTGGTCTTTTTGACTTTCCTGCATCACGATGTATGAATAAAATGAAATGAAATGAAAAATTTTCTGAGTTTAAAATGGAAAATATTTCAGTTCAATTTTCAACGAAGTTTACATATAATTGTCAATTGCAATTGGTAATTTCCCATTGCTAACTGGAAATAGTATTAAATTCATTAAATTCATAAGAGAAGTTCATGATAATTGAAAGTGAATTGTGGTCAAATTATGATTACATTTGCCAAATCATGATATCAGATATAGTTAGTACAGATCAAGCCAGATCAGGTATGCAAACATGACCAATTAATAGGTAAATTGTAGATAGATTGCATGACAAAATACTACATGTTTTATTTATATCAATTAAAATACTATCTTACTATCGTCAAAAATTAATATTAAAAGGGAATTGTAATTGACAATTTTCACTTATCATTCATTACACATTTGAACAAAAAATTGATATGGAAATGTATACAAAATGTCAACTAGTTATATTCGATGTATTTGCTTGAGATCTTGTCACATGCAAGTGAGTGATCTTATTTTCTTTATTTTCTGAAAAAAAAAAAACACAATGAAATTCGCATGTAAATTTTAAACTATTTCCAATGTTTTTATGGTTATTGTTGTCGCTGTCGTTGTCCCACCAACCGTCGGACAGTATAACCTCAAAATCGCGGCGACAAGACGATACAACAAATAAAATCAGGAAAAAGACACGAAAATAAAATATAATAAACCAATTTTTCACCGAGCCGAATGCAGCTAAAAATAGGTAGCGTTCACTCTGTGATCATCTTTTATCTTTTTTTTTTTTTTTTTTTGTTCTAAAGAGGAAAATATTAAAAATTTCCTAAAAGAAAAAACTACTATTCAATATTCTACGCAATTTTATAAATGTTCATGATCAATCTCGTAACATTATCCACTGTAACTTCTTTTGTTTGGCAAATTAACACTTTGTAAATACGAACAGAAACGCACCCAAGAAAAACCAAAATAATGTAAATTTTTTTTATTTTAGTTCTTTTTAGCTAATGAATTTAGCTTTCTTGCGGCGCTGCGACGCCCAATAGTAGCGCGGGAGACACGTTAAATCCGTCGGACGTACGCGTAACAACTGATTTTTCACTTGCCTCGAATTATGCGAGGAAGCAAAGAGTTATTTTTTGCACACATTGCTGAGATTGATGCTGATGTTGTTGATGAAAATATTGTTGTTAGATTTTCTTTATGCCGATCATTCTGAACTCTTAAATCTGAGCTCTTAAATATTTGTCAGTTTTTGCTGTGCCTCTGGTGAATAAATGGATTAGCTATTGAAAATCTCAATTATTTTGAATGAATGAATTTTCGCGCTCACATACTGCCATATCCAATGGGTATAAAACGTAGCCATGATATAGCTGCTCTACTTCACCGTAAGGGTTTTACGAGCATTGTCTGGCGTGCGTGTGTGCTCTTATAAATCATCTGCATACTACGCTAAGTACAGTGGGACTTAATGCCAATATCAATTTATCAAAATCGAACAGCTGGAAGCCAAAGTTGTCTCACTTGTGTTCGCGAACCGGTAAGGCTACTGAATATATTTTTAGTTTTTTGCTATCACAAGACACTTTTTCAAAAAAAAAAAAAAAAAAAAAATCAATTATTCAAAAAACTAAATTCCCATTGAGATAAAATATGGAAGCTGTTTTCAAACACAATAAATTTTTTTTTAAATTGAATATTAATTAATTAGTAATTATAAATAAATAGTAAGCACAGCAGAGAAATTTCAATCAGATGAACCGACCTACCTATATTTTCATTCAACTTCCTCACTGTATTGGCCTACGAAGCACCAGCAAAGTTATAGCTCGCTAAAATCCCGACTTCTTTATAATTTATTGTCTTCCGCTTAAAAATTATATGGAAGCCATTAAATTGGAGGGCGCCGCTGCAATCTGTCTTCATTCGCAGAATTATGTTTAATAGTGGATATAAGAGGTACTAGAAAGCGGGATTGTACGCTGCATTATACTCGTACCACTATGCAGTTGACAAAAATTAATCTACGAATTAAGGAAGAATAAATTCTACTAAATCGGCCGACTTGTATGGGAAATACCCGAGTGCGCGGTGCAGTGCAGTTGATTTTTATTCTCAGAACCAACTATATCAAACGAATAATATATGCTAAATTTGACAGAATTTAGTGCAACTGTTATTTATATGGCAGGTACTAGATGATTGCGCCAATGACTTTAATGTTCATTCATTTTTAGAACTGGACAAATTTGGTAATTTGATGTCCGCCATATTTAGCTAAACTCAGTGCAACTGATTGAGAGTGGTGAACCTAAGAATGCATGCGTAAAATAAGTCGTCTGTGTGGGATATACCAGAAGGGGCATGGCAATCCCATCCATTTTCATTCTCAGAACTTAGTATGCCAAATGTATAATGTGTGCCAAAATTGACTGGATTTAGTATAACTGAAAGACATTAAGCTAACAATATGTAGATTAAATTGGCCACTTATATTGGATGTACCAGAAGGGTTGTGACAATGCCACACCTTTCGTTTTCAGAATTTAATTCGTCAAATGCAAATTTGACTGAATTAAGTGCAACTGGTCAAATGATACGAAACCAAAAATATACAGGTTAAATCTGTGATTTGTATGGACGGAACCAGAGGAATCGTGGTTAATTGATCGATTTTTCTCAAGTTTTACTAGACAATACAAACAAATACTATAGACGAGAACTTAAATTGCTACAGTCTATAAATTAGGAGTTAGACGGTATAAACTGAATTTTAGAAAAACTGTCAATTTGTATGGAACGCACCAGAAGGGTTTGCCGATATAGCTCATTTACAATCCGCGGGTACGATCTGACAAAATATTGGGCCGCTCTAATTTTTAAGGAGTTTCATAAAGATTTGCGGCAGTTACCGTGTTTAGCAGCCAGACAGACAGACGGACACCGCTCAAATAACTTAAGTAGTCATGAAACCCATTTGATCATACTTGGTATTTTAAAAGCTCCCTTCTGGATGTTATATTTTTCTTCGCGTGACTGTGTAATAAGTAGTATATAGTAATATTTATATATAATTAGAACAGAACAGATTTAATTTCGAATAGGTCGCAGCTGTGACAAACTAATATCTTTCTATATGCCATTTTGATATAGAAATTTCAGATCTTATGATCCTGTTAACATATTCAATTTTCATTTCAAATTAAAACTTCTTCCAAGGTTTGTTTTCGAAAACCTAAATTGACACCGCTAAGATCAATTAATGGAGACCCTTATGGGCAACCTAGACATTTCGTACATCTTTTAGTATCTTTATAATCGCAGCTGTATCTGGCAACATAATTTTTCAATTATCGAGAATAATTTTCAGCATTGTTATAATTTTTTATTGCACAAAGATCCCATGGGAATGAGTATTTTTTAACTGATTAAAAATTTTCTATTTATTTTATTTATTTATGTTTGATGAAGGGCTACATTTTCTCATTGTTCAAATGTTAAATGTGGAAGTGATCATGAATAATTTCCCGAATAATTACTTTAAACACTTATTTCTCATTCCTAACCGGAACATATTTTATGCGTAATATGCAGAATTTACTGGAGAGAAGGACAATTAAGCACAGAATAACTTTTTTGAAATTCATTTTAAAGAATTTCATAAATTTGGAAAAAGAAAAGAAAAAATACAAAAATTCCTTAAAAATCCTAATGGCAAACAATTTAAAGTTCCATAATTAAAACGACCTGGGTTTTTATTTTTGATATACGCGTATTTATATTATTTTGTATATTTATACTGTATTAGTTATAAAACGAAAGAATAAAACATAAAAGTATAAATTAATCATAAAATATCCTGTAAATTCAAAATTTAACCAGAAAATTCCGGATAGAAAATTAACTTAACTTAAAAAGGAAAACAAGTAGCTCACAAACTAAAAGTTGTGAAAACTCAATTAGTTTGCTTATTACGTTTGCGCTTGCGCGATATAAATAAATTTACAACATTCTCGGAAACTTTCTCAAATCGATATTCCGAAGTTCCTAGTGATAAATGTTTAGTTTCACTTTGATTCTGCAATGCTGACGAGTTCAGTGATTTGGAGTCAGTTGGGCACGAAATGTTAACAGAACAACCGTCATTTTCTCCATTGGTATAAACAGTCTCATCTATGGTTACATTAGTCCCAGAATTGTTTATTTGAGATTCCGGCAGCATCGATATCACCATGGACTCTTGAGAAACAAATGATTTGTTCAGCTCTATTTCATGTTGTGGGGATTGAAACATGTCGTGCAATGTTGAATCGATTTCTTTAAAACGAGCGTCGTGAATAAATGGTGCCGTACTGACGTACATTTCAGGTTTTTCTGCAACATGAGTATGGAATATGGGATGGCTAAGGGTAGGTGACACAGGGAAATTTGTTTCCTCTTGGTCCAAATTATATTTTGGTTTTTTAGATACTTGAGAGTCTCCCAGAGATGTGCTTAGAACCTTAACAACGCGTCTCTTACGAGCTGAGCGTTTAAGTTCAGTCGCTGGAGGAATGGAAGGAACTGCACAGTTATTTTGTATCACAGGATTTCTTGGAATTGCAATCTTCTTCTCATCACATTCTTCATCGCTACTGGTGTCTAGTATACGACGCTGTAGATTTAAAGATTTTCTTCGCACTTGATTTCTTCGCACTTGTAATTTTTGAGTTATAATACACGTAGTGCTAGAATCTGAAATGTGATCGTCGTTTCCAAATCGTTGAAACCCCTTCGAAATCGAAGAAAATCTGTGCATGTGGAAACCCAACAACCGCTTGTTCAACGACTTGGAATTCCGATTGCTACCCACATTTACGTTAACATGTAGTGTGTTATCTTCGTCATCTTCACTCATATATAGCTCTTGATTATTATATGATTGTGCTTTTTCTGCAGCTTCGTTTCTATCACCATCTCCGCTATCAATGATAGGTTCCTGTTTTGACGCCAATGACGATTTTTCAGCTTGTTTTGATATCTTATGCATTCTGAGAGATTTTAAAGCTTTTACGGAATTATCCTGAGTTGGAGAACGATATTCATTGTGAGTATTATTGTCTTTCGTATTACCAACACATGACAATTTGGTACATTGTGCATTCTTCTTCGATTTGCTGGAGTTTTCAAATGCATTAAGAACTGCGGGTGGTGAATTTTCTGCATCATTACCCACACACATTGATTTCGGATGTTCCTTTGAAGGTTTTGTTGTTTTAGAAATAATAGCGACATTCTGGTGATTTCCGGTATTTGGTTTACCTTCATCTACAATATTCCACAGCTTTGCGTTCATAGCTCGTAGTTCTTCCCTAATTTCATTATTGTCAGGTCTTTCTGCTCCATCAAAAGATGTCGATTTTCTGCGTGATCTCAAAGATTTTAAGGTTTTTGTCTCTTTGCTATTATCACCATCCCATTCTTCGCATGAATTTGGTGACGATTGAATATGTGTTGATTTTCTCCTAACCATTCTTGTTGATTTTTGAACTCCTCTATCATTCAGATTCTTATCAATGTCTGCATTATTACTGCACATAGATTTTCTACGGTTTTGTATGGACTTGGAAGACTTGGCTTTAGGGACTGTATCTGGTGTTTTGGAACCTTCTCGGACATTTTTATCCCATTGCACCCGATTCGTACCGCAGGTGTTTCGATCTTTACGTTTATCTACATTATACATTTTCTTTTCTACAATCTGCTCACCATTTTCGTTTACTCCTTTCACTTTGCTTGAACGTTTATCAACATTTTTAATTCCTTCTAGAGCACATATTGTTTTTCGATTCATTTTAAGGGATTTTGTAGATAGTTTTTTTCCAAGTGATTCATTGCCAGCATCGAGTATTTTTTCTTTTTTCCACGGCATATCTATGTTAGGAACATCTTCGTCATCGCTCCCACAAAATAGCTGTCTTTGTAGTCTGATATATTCGTTGCGTGCTTTTATATACATGGAATATAATTCGTCGTCACTGTGTTCAAAGTCATCAGTGTTATTCAAGTTTTTGGCACCAAGAGAAAAAGAGATTTTGCTATTTGATTCATTGTTTTTACTTTCCACAGAAAATTTTTGCGACCTTTTCTTCTCCTGTACCGCCTTAGGTGTAACTTCATTATTCTTACATATTCGGGAGGATCCCATAGATTTCTTTTTACAAATTGATCCTGTAGTACCGTTAGATCTATCAGTAGCTGCCCAGTTATGTTCTTTCTCTTTTGTTTTAGACGTTGAAACTGCATCGTCCTTACTACTTGTATCCGATATTGTTATCGACTTTTTAAAAGTTTTGCTGCCTTCAGCAAGAAACTGTACATTGGCCTCAACTGTTCGATGATTTCCACCCATACTATCTTGATTCATACTCTTTTCTGTCTCATTATTAAAATTTTGTATTTGCAAGCTGTCATCGTCACTACTAGTATCCAACAGCCTTCTACATGGATTTACTGGTTTTTCGGAGATGTCATTTTCAGCACTTACACGTAGGGTATTTGTCTCAGCTGCCTTAGGATTCATATCAAAACTGCCAGTACTAGCAACTTCTTTGTTCAGCGGCATTTCATTTGCTTCGGTTGAATGTTGGCAAAATGAGGACAATATGTTTAGGGTTTCTCCTTCGAAAGGTACCATAGCAGCTGCTTCGCTTTTTTTACCTTCTCCTTTACATATAGTCCTCTTCTTTTGCTCTTCCTTCTCCACTATGCCGCCCGGGTTTCGTTGATATGTTTCCGTAGATTCTCTTGAAGACCTAATCACATTTGGTCCTTTTTCCTGACATAATCGAATTTGTTCCTTTCTAGATTGCTTATCCATTTTGTCGATACCTATATCCGAATTGTAACTTTCAACTATCCAGTGGTTCTTATCTACTTCAACATCATCTCTGTTCATTTTTGATATTCTATCATTTAATTCATAATTTTTACTTTCCACAGAAGTTTTAATCGCCATAGATGAATCTTCATTCATCTTAGATGTTCGCCAGGACTTAGTAGCATCGTTAGAGTCTTCGCTAACTGCATCTTTATGGTCATTTCTCGCTTCGCTTTGCACCATTTGTTTGTGTGATAGAATTGCATCATCCTCACTAGTTGATTCCAAAATTCTTTTTTCCAGGTTTATTGACTTTTTAAAAGTCTTTGGATTTCCACACAAATTATCTTCACAAATACCATCGGGTTGTACATTTTTGTTTGCTTCGTCGCTGAGATTTGGTATCTGTAAGCGGTCGTCCTCACTATTTGTATCCAATAACTTTCGGTGGGAGTTTGAGGGAGTGTTTTTGAAGCTACTTTTACCTTCAGTCGTTGCACATTGGGTAATTTTCCTAGCTGTTTCAGGTTTCATACCAAAACTACCAGGTGTAGTACATTTTTTATTCAGTCGCGCTTTATTTTCTTCCATCGAACGTTGCATTGATGAGGAAAATACGTCTGCTTTGAACTCATCAGAAGATGGTACAGAAACCGCTACATTTCTTTTGCCTTCATCCTCTTCACATGTTGCTCTCATCTTGGGCTCCTCTTTGCTTACCGATTTTCGTTGGTATATTTCTGCAGTCTCTGTTGAAGATGCAACCATTTTTACTCTCTTTTCTTGACATTCTCGAATTTGCTCTTTGGTAGATTCTTTAACAGTTTTCTCGATATTTTCGGCGGGAATATAGCTTTCCACAACCCATGAGTTCTTACTAGCTTCACCAGAATCTCTATTAGTTTTTGGTATTCTGAATGTTGACAAATGACCCTTAAAGGTCCGCGCTTTAACACCAATATCATCCAGAGGAATTATTTTATTCGTACTGCTGCTGCAACCTTCCGCTGGATTTTGAAGTTTTGGTATTTTGTAATTTTTTAAGGCAGATTTATCCGCAGATTTGAATACCAATTGTGTACTAGCAAGTTTTGAACTATGGTCTACATTGTTGTGCACTCTATTGCTGGCACTATGCTTGCTTCGTTCTAGAAGGGGCTGACAATCTTTCGATATTTTACTGGGTTCATCCTCTTTTAGGAATTTGTTGCATTCTGGTTCAGAGTTTTCAGCGACAGAAGAGTTTTGCTCGTCTGAGGAATGGGACTTTTCGTACGAATTTTTGTCACAATTATCACCAGTTTTAACGGGACTTTCTTCGCAACTACGACTTTCGTTTGTAGTAACAGCATTCTCATTTTTGGTATCGCCAGATAGCAGGGCGCGGTTTATGGGAGAAACTGTTTCAAAGAAAATAAGTGAGACAAATTATTTAAAAAGAAATAACTAAAAATCAATTAACAATTCGATTAAACTATCAATTATTACATATAGTTATTAGCTGTACATGTGTAAAATTAATATTACCTTTCGGAGCCGCATTTTCAGCGTAATACTGATATGGACTTAATTTTGTACCTCCAGTTTCTGGGGTTAACGTTTTAACACATTTTGGACTTTTCATCTTGTCATTTGTGGTAGCAACCTCTATGTTACTATAGTTCTTCTGTTGAACATTGTTTGAATCCGTCTTCTCATTGTTATTTGACTGAATTTCTGTTTTTTGATTCATTGGTACAGTTTCTAACGCTTTCTCTGCACTGCTACCCTTTCCTTCCTTAGTTGCAGCATTTACAACATTTGCGCCCACAAGTTGTTGATTTGGTTTTTTGTTGTTTTTATCTTTTGGGAGCATTTTCTGCTCTTTAGCCACAATTTGTTTAGCCTTTCTACAATTGGCAACTAAATTAAATTCTTTTTCGACATTTGTGTGCAATTTGGTGGATATTACATTTGTCTTAATAACGGCAGCTTTGAGCAAATCAGTGGTCATTAAACTTTCGGCACTTTTTACCCTTATGGGCGAGGAAGCCATAAGTTTGGTTTTCAGTGTTTTAGTCATTGTAGGGTTTTGCAAACGATTTTTGGTAACTTTGCAAGGTGCAATTACGGTACTCAATGGAGTAGGTGAAATTGTCAATTCCTTAAAATGTTCCAACTCCTCCAGGGCCTTGTAGGAGACTGCGCTTTTCGCTGGCAAGGTGTCGATGGTGTTTCTTCGAGCAATTAACGATTTGTGGCCAACTGGAATGCTCAATTTTTTGGACTCTTCAAATCCTTTAGCAGTCTTGTCATCTATTGGCTTGTTAGATTTGACATTTCCTTTTTCCACCCAATTCAAAGAGGTTTCTTCATCAATATCGGTATCATCATCGATTTCAGTCACTTCATTCTTATTGCTCAAAGATTTCCAATGTAATTTTTTGGGAGGTTTGGTAGCATTTTCCAAATTGTCCACATTACAAAGGACACTAGCCGCAGGTAATACATATGACTTGGGCTTAGGCGATGGCTTTTTGCATTTCTGTGTATCTTCAACGCTTGAATCTAAAACACATCTTTTTGAGAAAATGCCACTAAAATTCGGAGGCGTAGGACATTTAGTAGGTATGGAAGGCAAAATGTTAGGCGTGCCATAACTATCGGATATTGTAGACGTCTTTAATGAATTTGGGGTATCTACGATTGAATTGCTCAGGCTTCTTTTCGGTTTTGTTGGTGTAGAATTTAAAGGACACAACGGTATTTTGGCCGCTTTCAGAATATCAAGAATATTTACCGATGAAACACGCTGTCGATTTGCATCAGAATTTTCCGCATCTTTTAAGATATTATTTGAGGAAGGTGTCGGAGAGTTTTGAGCACAAGGTGTGTTTGGTCTTGGTTCCATATTCTGAGTGGGACTGTTTACAATTGTGTAATGCAATTCTTGTCCATCTGTTGGAAAAGTTGTCAAGTTTACATTTAATACGACCATATTAGCGCTTTTAGCATCCTTGTCAGGAGTGTTAGCAATCGGCTTAGACCATTCATTAGTATTCGATGCACTACTAGATACACTTTCAGCTACAAATTGTATGTCCTTAGAAATATTCCAAGTTTCATTTCCGTACTCTTTATTTTTGGAGTTTAATTCACCGTTTACAAACTCTATTGGAGCTAATTTGTGTTCAGATATAATTTCCATATCTTTGATGAATGGCTTACTTGACTTCTCCACTAAAGATAAATTTTGTTCATAGTTTATGATATAATCAAATTGTGTGGAAGACGAGTCCTTAATGGAACACAGACCATCAGAGGGTACTACCTCGGGGCAATGTTGCTGAAGTGAGATCGTATTCGACGCAGTCGCTATAGTACCATATTCTTTTCGCCGTGATGTTACATTTGAATGTTGTTGTGAAATCTCCTTATCTTGTCGATGTGGAGAAATCAGCGCATTTTCTGGAGTTAACGAAAAATTTGACGGATGGATTTCCGCTGATTGTTGTATTGTCTTATTCTCTTCATAACTTCGAGAAATTATGTAATTATGGCGATTATTGTTACCAACTGTTTTCAAACCGTCAGAAATGTCAACGTTTTCTGCTGGAGCTTTGGTAAACAACTTTTGACAAGGTAAATCTTTACAAGTATTTGTTTCGAGAATTAGTAGTGGTCTATCAATGCTATCCTTCCCTTGGAATTCAACAGCTTTTTGTTGAGTTTTGCACTCGTGTTTCTTAGCATTCGTTAGCGACTGAGCTGGCGCATTTATATCAACCCCTGCCATTATATTAATTGATGTTTTAATAGTTTGAATGTTTTCTTCGATTGTTTGCAACTGTGAATATCGCAATTTGGAATTTCTATCGTTATGGCAGAGTCCATTTGAGTCTTCCGATGATTGGCCTTCATGAAATTTGTCAATACTCTTATCTTTGCCTAAGTTTGGCAAATCACGTTTATCAGTTTTTTCACGTCGTAATATTTTACAGCTTGAAGTATCCGGTTCACAAATTATTTTTTCAGAGAGAGTTCTTGCAATGTTTACATTTTCCGCATCGCTTGAAGGATGAGCGCTGCAATATATTTGTAATTGCGAAGGTATTGATGCTGTTGAACTTTTAGGAGAATGCATAAATTCAACTTCCTCCTGGGACTTCATGGCATTTTGGCTTGGATTATCTTCTAAAATTTCTTTTAAATCGTTCGATAAATGGATTGCTGATATGGAAACAGTGGATACGGATGCGACGACGTCAGCTTGAGATTGATGTGTTGAAATCGATTTAGACGAATCTGCTTTTTCTTCCGCTTCCAATGGCCCATTGTCAACGTCTTTTAAGGCAATAGAATTCTGCCCGCCTTTACCGTTGCAGTTCAAGTCGATAACTACGCTGCCTTGCAAACTATCGATCTTATCCGATGTTCCTATTTCTATTGAAACTCTGCCGCTTCGTTTTAAAGAGTTGTTAGATTTGCTGAACGGTTCTTCTGCGTTGGCTTCGCTTTTCGACGTTTCTTTACTGATAGTATTAACACGTTCATATTCATCAGCAGTTTGGTTAGATTCCTTATAACAATTGGTTATATTATCGTCTGGAATAGTTACATTTGTTGCTTGTTCATCCTGCAGCATATCTTGCGAATTGTTGTGAGAAATCAACAAATGTTTTGAATTGTTTTCGTCTTCCATCGTATCTTTTGTGGAGGTGATCAAACATAAATCTCCATTTTCAATTTTACTGGATACATTCACTTTATTGTCATCACAAAGAACTGTACTTGTGGTTTTTTCTATCCCGTCCCTGGCTTCAAGATTATCCAAAAGTACAAATTTTTGTCCTTTATTTAGAATTTTTAGATGCTGGTCATCTTGGCCTGGCGCCCCATCTTCGTGCGATATATATGACTGATTTGTAATCTTTTCATTGATGAGCGATGTAAGATTCGTAGTCACTGTTTCATCGCCAGCAGCACCAGCTAAAACTGTGTGTGCATTAACTTCAGTATTCAAATGTTCAGTACCTTGATCTGCTATCCCATCTTCTTGTGATGCACTCGATTCGTTTGCATACGGGGTTGTCGGGAGCGAAGTAAGATCGGAAATGGTGCTCCCCTTAGTAAAATTTTGTGTTTTAACATTATCCAACGATGTTTCTTCTCTCACATTTATGGCAATAATATCAGATGCAACTGTCAAATGTTGTGTTTTGTTTTCAATATTGAAATGTTGGATATCTAGTACTCCGCAAGATTGATATGCAGCCTTTCCTTTTATCGATGATGCTATTTCCATGACGGCCGTCTTAGTGGACATACCTTCAGCTGTAGCATCGTCCACTGTTGAAAGACTTGATTTGGTTTTTTGGATAAAAGTTTGTTCTGGCCCAGTCATGATAGCAATATCAGCTGCAACTTCCAAATCTTGTGCAATAATTTTAGTATTGGTGTAATGAATATCGTCCTCTGGTGTTCCATTTCCCTTCTGACAATTTCGTTCATTTGCAATTGGTTCCTTCATAGACGATGCTAATTCCAATTTGCATGACTCATCGGATAAATATTGAGTTTTAGTACCATTCGTAAGAGTATTGTTGAATTTTATAGCTTTTGCTGCAGAATTATTTTGAAATTTCGCGTCAGGTATGGATGGTGGAAATAAAATACTTTCAGTCCTCACAGAACTGGAGTCGCCCTGTTGCTCATCCAGTTTGTTGATAATTTTAACTTCATTTACCTTCTCCTCCAAAGTATAATACGTATGCTCTGTATCTGCGTTGCTTTGTTTTGAAACGTAGTCCCTTTTATGCGATATTAAATCCAAACTCATGGTTTGAAGAGGTGCGTTTACCTTTAAAGAGTTCTCTAAGTGTGATGTTGCCATATTCAAGCTAGAAATACATATAATGGGTTCAACAGCATAATGTTCTTTGGTGACTATTTCCAAACAATCATCTGACTCCGTATGTTTTAAAGTGACATCAGAATCCTTATGTACTTCAATATTTACTGATACAAAATCTGCTCCATTTGTTTCAGCGGCCGAAACGTCATCTACTTCCGTAGTCGTTTTATTAGCGTTGTTTAACATATCATGAGCCGGAAGACCTCGCCCTTTGTTATTGCTTTCATTGCAATTGGAAATCATACCTAAACTCGGTACTCCGCAACATTCCACTTCATCGCCAAATGAATCTTCAACCAAATCGATCGTGTTACCATTTGCAAGTATAATGACGTTGTCTCTACTATCACGTTTATCAATTAATTTATCTGAATCAATTGTGTCATAAATGTTGTGTGGAGTTTTTTTGAGCCGTTTTCTTTGAAGACGTTGCCACAGTAATACAATCAATATCAGAATAGTGAGAAGAAACTGGGGAGGGTTTTATATTCTGTATATTCTGCAGCTCTGTGTGATTCTGTAATCCTTCTGCATTAAATTCATGTAGATTGCGCAATTTTTGATGAACATCAATATTATCTTCAGGTGATTCCACGATTAAACAGTCATTATTGGAATCATCAGCATGAGTATTTAATGAGTCTTTACACTTAGTATTACAATTTATTTCAGAGCTTCGGGAAGAGGTAACAATGGAATTCTCCTCTGATCGTTCTCCGCCCGATCCGTTTTCTTCATGCAGTTGCTGAGAAACATCGTCAGTATTCTTTAACATACAAGAAGCTCCTGAGGCTGTACTAGATGCGTTTTTATTTTCCGCAATGTCCAATTCATTTTTATTATACATTTGTTGAGGAAAATCAGCAGCTTTTTTTGAAGGCGTAACAATCATTAGACAGTCATTGCTAGAATCTCTAGGTGTGGTTATTGAGTCTTTATTCGATTTGTCCGCTGTACAGTTATCCTTCAATGTCCCTTGTTCAATATTTGCAAAGCAGTTTTTGGAGACTTCAAAAATATTCGTAGTTGCGGCGGGCATTAGACAGTCACTGCCGGAATCTTTAAATGTTGCTGTTGAAATTTTATCACATTTGTCAATCAAAGCAGAATTCTCCTGCAATCGTTGAACAGTTGTCACACAATTGTTGTCTGTTTCATTTTCAGACAACAGTTGAGAAATTTCCTTTATAGGTGTAACGATCATTAGACAGTCACTTCTAGAATCTCCAGGAGATGTTGTTGAAGTTTTATCAGATTTTTCCAACATCTCGGTATTTTCTTGCGAGCTTTCTATAACTTTCTCAAAGCAATCATTTAATTCTTTCTTATCCAATAATTTCTGGCTAACATCAATGGGCTCCTTAATATGGAGAACTGCGGCCGAACTGCCACTGTCAGAAACTGCAGCGGATATTATTGTTGAACTTTTATTGACTCCAATTTTTGCTAAACCATTGTTTAATTCATGTTCGTTGTGCAAGTGTTTGGAACCATCATTAGGTTCCTTCGAGGGAGAAACAAGAATTAAAGAGTCACTTGTTGAATCTGTAGAATATATAATCGTCGCACACTTGTCCATATTATTTTGTAATCTGGTATTATCCTCTTGTTGTATGCTGTTGCGGATACCGTCTACAACGTTTACCATGCAATTATTGGGTGTACGTTCTCGAGGAAAATCATTTGCTGTCTTTCGAAGTATTCCCATTACGAAACTGTCACTACTAGAACTTTCTGGTGACATCTTTGCTGAACTTTTGTAACTATCGCCATCATTACTGTTTATGTTGCCTTCTTTTTTAAGGAAACAGTCGCTTAACTGAATTTTGTTGTATTGTAGCTGAGGAGCATCACGTGACAAATCCTTTAAAGGTGTTAGTACTATAACACAATCACTACTTGAGTCTCCTGGTGACCTTAGTGTTACTTCTGCATTTTTTTCAAAACATTTATCCAATTCTTGCTTATCATACTCCGGCGACTTTCCGGAAAGTGCGCCATTATTGTTATCCCCAGACGGGGTAGTTGTTGAACTTTTACCATCATCCTTCCCTTTTGAAAGTATATCCATATTGATAGTATGTAAGATTGTATTGCTGGTAGTACTACTCGCACTACTAGGCGATGATCCAAATAACGCATCAAACAAGGCAACTTTACCAGGCGTACCAAACTTCTGCGGATTCTTGTTCAATTTGGTGTCAATTGAACTTTTTTGCTTTATCTGTGCATTAACAGTTCCAATCTGTAAATCCTCTGGTGATAAATCATTTAGAACTTCACATACATTATCATTCTGGATGTCACCAATTTTGCTGAAATGGTAAGTGTCCGTATTGTGCCCATTATCATTTGTTTTCTGGTACTTGCTTCGTCCATTTTCTCCCTTTTTGGCATCACTGTCGAGATTTTCATACAAAATATTTTCAATTTCATCAGCTTCTGAATATTGAGAATCTTTTAAATTTTCTTGGGATTGTGTTTGTTGGTTGTCCTTCAAATTAACATTAAGGTTTCCGTAAAGGCATTCTTCAATTGACATATTTTTGTTATTGGCAATCAAAGAATGGTCGTGACTTTTAGACTCCTTTGCCGTTTTTTCATCCACTTTATCAGAAATGTCTTTAGGTACTTCCTGTCGGCTTTCATCTTCGCCGGAGACATCTTTTGTGGAAATTTGTGGGTCTCTGTTGCCTAAAACGTCTATTGCAGTAATTGAATCCCCAACATCTGTGCGTTCTTTTAACGCCGATTTGTTGTATCTCAGCTTTTCATTATTTTCTTGAAATTCATGTGATCGCACTAGCGGTATTTTATTGTCATCGGTATGCTCATTGGAGTTATGTTGAAGAACCCTAAATAAAAACGAAGCATATGAAAAAGATATTTTCATTTAAAAATTTCTAAACATTTGGCGACACAAACATTGAAATTTGTTTCATGCATAATATTGTGAGTTTCCTTGTATTTAAGGCGCCGATAGCAATTTTAAGCATTGTTTGAGTGTGTACAATCTGAAGCTAACACATTTTGATGCGTATCAAAAACAATTTTCTTATAGGAAAAATGTCTCCAAAAACAATTTTCTTATAAAAAAAAGTGTCTCCAAAGAAATTTTTGTTATATAAAAATTCTCCATACAATTTTCTTATAGAAAAAAACCTCCAAAGACAATTTTCTTATAGAAAATGGTATCCGAAAACAATTTTCTTGTAGAAAAATGTCTCCAAAAGCAATTATTTATATAAAAAATTGTTTCTTATATAAAAAATTCCCCAAAAACAATTTTTTTATAGAAAAGTTTTTAAAGGCGATTTTCATACAGAAAAAAGCCTCCAACGACAATTTTCTTACAAAATTGTCTCCAAAGACAATTTTCTTATGGGAAAATTTCTCCAAAGACAATTTTCTGATAGAGACATTTCTCTAAAGACAATTTTCTTACAAAAAAATGTCTCCAAAGACAATTTTCCTATAGAAAAATGTCTCCAAAGACAATTTTCTTATAGAAAAATTTCTCCAAAGATAATTTTTTACAGAAAAAGTCTACAAAGGAAATTTCCTTACATAAAAGTCTGCAAAGACAATTTTCTTATAAAAAAGTCTCCAAAGGCAATTTTCTTGTAGAACAATGCATCCAAAGGCAATTTTCTTACAGAAAAATGTCAGCAAAGACAATTTTCCAAAAACGATTTTCTTACAAAAAAAATATAAAAAAGGGCTTGCGATTTGATGGGAAACGGTATCAATATTTAGCCTTCAGTATCGAAGAATTTCGCCGCACACCCATTAAAACTGCATATAGGAATGTCTAATGGGCCTAAAGGGCGTTTCGCTGGACTTTGCACTCGGTTTGCAATGGACCTCTCCTGAAAGAGTCCATTTTAGTGAACAGTATCTCGGTAAAATTTCAAAGGCAAGAAAATATATCCGCAAAAGAAATAGTGTTCGCACAGAAAAATTCAGACGAAATTCAACCTATTTGTCATTGACGGCCTAGATTGTTACGCGCATTAAATTGTACCATTTCCTATAAGTATTTACAAAGAGTTGTGTTTTTCTAAAGAGAAAAAAGTATCAGCCATTTTCTTGTAGAAACATAGATGCAAACCAAAGTTTTGTGTAGGACGCTTTCTGCGAACATATTTCTGTTTCAGAAGTTAAGAAACCCCAATCCTAATTATCCCACTAAAGAAGTGCAGACTAATGTTGAGACAAGGTCTAGGCCATGAAAAGTCTCAATTAAGACGCTTTTTTACACCCGGACCATCTGGGTTTGTATGAGGTAGATTTCCCATAAATAAAAGTGATTTTCGCTCAAGAAACTGTACGAACCACAGTAATTGAACTTTCTTTCAATTGTAAACATCTCCACCAATACCCTTGACTTTAAACGGATCCTTGTGTTTTATTTTCACAGAAAATGTACGGCTTTATTAACAGTGATTGCCAATATTCTTATAAGTAGTCATGTGAAACTTACCCTACGTCACTGCAATTCGAGGAATGTTCTTTTCTCTGGCTTTGCTGATGACTAGGGGGAAGCTCCACATTCGCTTTGGGGAAAGAATCTGATAAACCTTTCTTGCAGTTATGTTTACCAGCGTCATCTAGAGCCTCAAATAGTGTTGTTGCTATATTACCGGCCTTCTGCTTACTGTCAGTTCTTTTGGGAGATAACATATGTTTATCTTCACCTCTATGCTTACGATTTGGACTTCTGGTTTGTCGTCCTTCTCCACGTTTCGAGATTTTCGTAGAATTGCCATAGTGTTTATCATATTCGCCCCTCTCTCTTCGTTCTTGGCCTTTTTCAAAATCTCTTTTATGCTCATAGTAATTCTTGGAATGATGATCTTCTGAGCGATTTTTTTTATTATTATTACGCTCTGGACTTCTTTTGATAGATGTCCTGTATGTTTTGCCATGCTCATCAGCAGTTTCTCTTTCATAACGATCTCTATTCCGCCGAGGCGGTTGAATATCTGTCTTTCCACGCCGTTCATTTTTGTCGGAGTGTTCTCTATGCTCATCTCTTTGTTTTTCCCATCTATGCTCTCTATGGGAATCTAAAGATTTATGCAATTCAACAAGTTCGTCATCGTTTCTTTGGCGTTTATAAGAATGGGTAGCATGCTGCCCATCGCGAGAACAATGGCGTTTTTGCGTTTCTAAATATTGAACTGAAGAACGTTCCTGTGAACGTCCTCTACCTCTTGTTTTGCTCGTATCTAACAAACATCCTTCCGCCTCCTGGCTTCGAGAGTTGACAGTTTCTGTACAAGCGGCCAAAGCAAAGTGATTCTTGACAGTCTGTTGTTGTAAGGCAGTGGCTTGCAATGTCGCTTCTGTTCGATTTGGCAACTTTCTTCTAAAGCAAATATCATCTTTTCTAAAAGGAAAGATACGCAAAAAGTTGTTGCGTCATTTTCACCTGTTACATGAGCAATTGATTTCCGTGACTTACTCTTTCCTTAGTCTCTCAATTTCTTTATCCTTCCTTTTGATCTCCGCACGGGCGGTGTCCAATAAACTTTGGAAGCTTAACTCGATACGCTGGATTTTCTTTTTCAATCCTTTGATCTCCTCTTCCATACTTTGTATAGTCTTAATGGCATCTGCGTATTTATCTTCGGCATCCTGTAACTCTTTGGATTTCTGTGGAAAAATAATTACAAAAATTAAAAAAAGATAGATTATCCTTGATTTTATTTTAAGGTCTTTAGCAATATGCACAAATTTTATGTATTTACCTTTTCCTGTTGCTCCCGAAATTCATCCAAATCATCGTATAAATCCAAATCATCCATGGTATACTTAAAGAAAAAAAAAGTTCTTATAACTATTTCAAATTCATTCGTTTTGTTTAGATTCTGTAATTTTGTAATATGTTGCTAAAATCCAAACATAAAACTGCGTTTTTTTTTCTTTCTTCTTCTTCGGCTGGTTCATCAAAAGCAATCAAACACAATTGTTGGTCGTTTCTTCTTCTTTTAAGACACATTGACCTAAATAGCTGCATTGTTTACAGCGTACTTGCACTTCTGCCACTCGCTTGTCTCCACCTTATGTATGTACGTTTTATTACTGCACTTGTCGTTTTTTTCCTCTTGTGTGTTGCAATCCAAAAAATTAGTGAAAGATTTTCATCATTTAACGAAAACAAATTTAACACAAAGACAAAAGAAAAATTGTGCGTCTAACTCGCCGACAGTAATTCTGGTCATTATAATTTCTTCTTCTCTCTAAATGCAAATGTAAATGACACCATTTCCAATAACAATTTCTCAATGGACTTAAAAACATACTTCGCGCCACTTTTGAATGATAGGTGCAGTGATGTCAAGGTATTGATTATTTCAGTACCAAGTAATCAACACTGTCTACATTTCTGAGTACTCAATATTTTACAACAAAAATACTATTTAGATAACTCGAATGGACACACCGAGGCAAACAGCACTCAGAGTCAAATTGTTAATCTTTTAATCACAAAATTATCCAAATCAGTCAAAAGTGGATAATAATGCAATTTATGAGGATGGTAATATGCGTATTCTTCCACATGATGGAAAAGCGACAAAATTGTAAGATCACATTTGAAATGTAATGTTATTGGTAAAGCAAGCCTCTAAAAACAGATTTTCAATGTACATTTGGACCTCTAACAGGCCCGATGCTAGCGTTAGGTCCCAATCATTTCATGTTCGCTAATACCCTTAAGGTTTCCAAGGATAGAATACTCAAATAACTCATAGCAGGAGCAGCATAGGAATATGCGCTGAACGAGCCTCATGACCTACCATAATATGTTGTAGGAAAAAGTCCGCAAAAGAATCTGCTTGCAACTGATCTTTAGTATACCTAGCGCCATTGTATCTTACTCTAGGAGGCTTCGACCAGAACTTAGGGTTCTTTCCAACATTTAGTCCTAATTAATACTAGATATTGCATATTTGCCGTAATAGAATATCGAATCAGTCATTTCACATTTCTTAAGCCGTTTTTTCCACCATTACATTTTTTTTGTGAAAAATATTGGCGTTTTTGTATAGAAGTTTCTTTTTATTGGTAAAATATCTTTACGAAGGTTTTGCTTTACAATAACTTTCCTCCAAGAAACTTTTACAACTAACTATGATAAGTATCTTTCAAGAATTTATTTATTCAAAATGTGTATTCCAAGACTTAACACATTGTGCCAGTTATCCAAAATAACTTAGTAAGATTTGAAGAGATTTTTAATACGAAAAATAAATAATAGACCATTTCAATTCCAGATATGCTAAATCGCAAGTATGCGAAGTATCCATCCTGACTGACAGGATTATGATTTAATATTTCTGAAATTATGTATTGCCCATTTCCTTTATTTATCCGGTTCTTTAGTTTTCTGCCGGTGATGATGATTCTAACGGTTATTACCTCTTGTGACGTTTTTTGTTTAGGATGTGCATCGAAATGAGTTTTCGTTATTTGGAATGAGTAGTACGGTCCGAGTTGCTTTCTTTTAGATATCTATTGGTATAACATTATCATTGTAAAAACACATACCTTGTAAATAATTACAAAACACTCGAATACATGATATATTTTACAATTAAAATTGTATCCAGAATCTTTGAGACACACAAACGTCAACATTTTACGATAAAACGTTGTAAAATTTGTCCCAATCTGTTGGTGTCTTCACTTGTGCAACTATTTATTATTTGAGATCTTAACAACACTGTTGTACCATGTGAAATGAAATAGCGCCAATTTCAAACCTAAAAGAAACTAATTGTCAACAACAGCTGTTTAATGTTTACCGCTAAATATTGTTGTTGCTGTAGCTGCTCTCCAAGCCAATCTGTTTGAGAACAGAAAAAACATAAAATTGTTATGCGTTGTTTGTGTGTTTTTTTTTTTTGTTAAACGAAGAGTCAATAAACTTAAATTGGAGTATTACAAAATCAGCGTAATTTACTAATAAAACATACGACAAACTACGATCAACGTAGAAGTTTGCAAGAAACAATGGATCCGACCACATCGGTATCAAAGGTAAGTGAAACCCGGGTGACGGCCAAAACTACTATGATAAACATTCCCATTTTTTTGCACCTAGGGTTGTTTTGTTTTCAAAAATGGAGCTACACGAGCTGATAAGAATAAGAAGTCCACTAAGCGCAAAAAGGCAGCTGCGACCTCTGATACCGGCATTCTGGGCAAAGAGATTACCGACCAACCTTTTTATAGCATATACGCGGAAACCTGGCGGAAGATTCAAACGCATATAGAGACTTTGCAAAAGGAAAGCAGTGACCGTACCTTGGACGATTTGGTGAATTATGTGGTAAAAGAAAGCGGAAGATCGGATGACTACTTGGACTTAGGTGAAGTTGTGCCGGCAGCCGCCTTGCTTACGGGTATCAATCAACCCGATCATTTGGAACAGTTTAATTATTTAGGTCAACGTATTAATGAAAACATATCAGCAAGCATCTGTATGCTGCAGTCACGAGACTGCTCCTCGGTTAAGTCTGCCATCGAGACGATGGTATATAATTTTGTAGAATCTCCTCATGAAGACGAAGAGGATCGTGATCACAAACGTTTGCGCAAATCCCATTGCACTATGAAACAACTAAAACAATGGTATCGCAGCAATTGGCCTTCTGCATATAAGGAAAAATGTGATGAGGATATTGCATCCGAAACTGACAGAAATAGCGAAGTTACATCGAAGAACAATGACGAACGCCATATGTTAATTGTTATTTTGCCCGATTTTGAATGTTTCCATTCATCTATACTGCAGGATCTCATTCTCATACTAAGTTCATATTGTTCCGAATTGCCATTTCTTATGATTTTGGGCATTGCCACATCAATAGCGGCAGTACATGATGCTTTGCCATATCATGTTACATCGAAAATTAAACTACGTGTATTCCAGACACAGTCTGCGCCGGTGGGCTTCAATGAGGTAAGTGTGAATGTTAAATATCGATGAATTATTCTATTCGCAGCGTAGTATTGACGGGATAAAATTGAAAAAGGCAAAAGTAAAGCCTAGTTTTCCTAGTTTCTATAGAAAAATTAATTCCAAAGATAGCTATTTTACCACAAAAAAGTTTTTTAGGGCAATTTCATTACAATTTACAATTAGGCTTGGGGTTTTTAGTAGTGCTTTAAGAAACCGTGCTCCAAATTCTCTAGGCTGCTTCATCAAGGCATAGATCGGTAGCTAACAAAGAATTAGGGAATATCGGTGTTAAGAGAACGCGTAGAACCGACCTTTGCCGTTTTTTCGCCGGTATTTCAATAATGTATTATGCTAAATTAACTAACAATAAGAAATTGATTGCTTTTCATTTCAATAATTAATATATGTAGTGATGCAAGAAAGTCAATAAGGCCAAAATAACAAAAGAAAAAAAGAAGTTTTGAATTTCGATCCGAAAGGTACAATAAATTTATATAACCTTAGAGCGATATTTGTTATAGTATAGTAGAAAAATTAAAGCTTTATAGCGTCTTTTAGGGTACCCAGAGAAAATAAAGCTACGTTTATGTGTAAATTTCGACAAATTTGATGACTTGTCCGACCAAAAGACTTTAAGCAAAAAATGCGACGTTTTTGTAAATGCCGTGAATTATTCTTTTAAAATTTTGTATTTGTGGACACACGTAAGAAAATGTAGATAACAAATAAATAATTTTTCTATTTCGATAAAGTTTGTAAAGGAGAAAAATCGTCAGAGTTTCTGTAAAGTAAAGCAGACAAAAAAGTCTGACATTAATGAACAAAGTTTTGAAGGGAATGTATTCAATCATTCTTTTATGTGGTACTCACTTTGCCGCCAAGGTTACATGTTTTGAGATCGGATATTTATGGGAAAAAAGTAAAAATAAAACCTCGGATTTGGACTGCAATGTGGAAAATGCAAAAAAGAAAAAATTTATGTTAAATTATTTAACTCTTAAGGAAAAATGCGGATAAAAAGTATCAGTTTTTTAAGGAAATGTATATGTCAAATGGTTTATTGCAGAAATAATTCCTTTTAAACAAAAATTAATGCAATATTATATTTTTCACGAGCACTAAGATTTGTTTTGAATTCTTTAAAGATTTATCTGTTTCCTGTTATTTACTAACAATCCACGTTCACGTTTGGCTATATGCACTCATTGATTTAGAGCTTTTTTTGCTGGGAAATAGATTTAAGCAATGTACCCCGATTTAAACTTCTATCAACGTATACTGCAATATAGACGTTTATTGATTGAAAAGTAAATTAAATTTGATACTAAAAATAAGAACATGAGGGAGATTTCATAGTGACTTTGACCGAAATGTAGTCATTTCATTTCATTTATATTTATTTTATTAATAACCGAGCCATGTGGTCATGTTTGTCACTCTGCGCTAATCTAAGTGTCCATGCAGATTTTTATTCTTATACGGTCTTTTGACTGAATTATATGAACGAAGTACAAAAAAACAAAATAAAAAATTATAAACATTTAAAAAAATAGAAAACAGTTTAATAGGTCCATTTGCTTTTCAGGTGACTGTGTGTTCGGTCTATGCTTTAGCATCATTTGTTTTTATTCCAAACTGTTATTTGAAGAACAGATTCATAGACGTTTTCCGGAGTAAATTATAGAAAAAATTATTTTATTGACAAGAGTTTTATGTAGCGGCCGCAATTTACTTTAAGAAAATAGTAGAGAACAGCACATAAACGGCGTATATAGTGTTTCTTTGAATCTCTTTTTATCGATGACTATCTGATTATTATTGAAAGTGATTTTGTCCTTGATGGAAGAGTTCAGAAATTCTGTTCCTAAAAGGCAATTAGAAGAAAAAATTATCTGAAATGTAATTCTAAAAAATGTAATAATTAAGAAAGGATACAAATAAATTGTCAATGATTACAGACTACTATTAGACATCTAGGCTCTTAATTATAATTTCTTATTATGATCATGATCATTGTATCATTTCCTGTCTTCGTAGATTCTCGAAAAGGTTATCTTATCACCTAAATATGCATTTCATTTGTCTGGAAAATCCTTTAAATTTCTAACACATATATTTCTGTACTACGATTTTTCCATAAATGGCTTCATACAAGGATTCAAGGTAAGTGAAATGTCAACGCAATATTACATGACACGCCTACTGGTACGGCACGATATTCCTTTAAATTTGTTTTCATTTTAGTATTGCCTAATGGAACATTTCTTCCAAGGTAACGCCTATGCCTTGTGTACCAACTATTCTGCCTCCCTTACCAAAATCAAAGCCATGTCTCACGACGATATGGAGACCATAAGAAAGCAATTGTCGTTTCGACCATATGTAGAAAGTATAAATGATTGCAAACGCATTATAGCCATATTAACCGACGATAGTTATTTGAAGAAGAAGTTACCAAGTCTCCTCAGAGACTGTCATGTCTACTTTATGACTATGCGTGTTTTTTTGGAATTCCTTACAGTTCTCGTCGAGGATTTACCCAAGTGCCCTTTAGGAAAATACCGCAGAGAATTGTATGCCTCGTGCTTGGCCAGAGATATCTGCAGTCAAGCGGAGTTCAAGGAATGTTGGCAAGTGCTATCTTTCATGTCGAAAGATGAGTTTGTGGCCAAAATTTCCAAAGCTATTAAGACCACGCAAGATTTCTTCGATAATGCAATAAAAGATCAACTGGAATTGTCGGAAGATTGCGAAAAAATCGTTATGGAAAAAATGCAAGCAGTAAAAGAACTCCTCACCAAGGTGGTTATGGCCGGCATGGATGCATCCAAAAGTGGGGAATACAACACTGCGACTTCGCCGGATGAATTAAAGAGCGCATCTTCCAGGCAGGACCTGAAAGAAAAACTGCTTCAAAAGTCTAAACAGCAAAGACATGTATCTGAATACACAAAATCTGTTCAAGCAACGTTGGAGTATATAGAAAAGCACATTGTTTCGGCCCATTTGGGACCACTGCAAAAAGCTCCAGCTCTGCATGAACTTTTCGTTTTCTCCGATATATCTACAGTGAGAAGGAATATTATAGGAGCTCCTCGTGCTGCTTTGCACATGGCACTTAACAACCCTCATTTTTATTTGCAATGTAAATGCTGTGGTCTCCAGGAACATTCCCAGCTGCTATCGACATTGCCCGATATATCGGTAATGTACAAATTACACCTGGAATGCGGTCGTATGATAAATTTGTATGATTGGTTGCAAGCCTTTCGTTCAGTGGTCGATTCCTCTGAAGATGATCAGGAACAGGTGGATCCCCAAATTCAGTAAGTTAATACGCTACGGTCATGTATCGAATTACAAATGTTTGTTTAATAACACGTTTTATTTCAGAGCCCGTTTTACACGCGGTGTAGCTGAATTGCAATTTTTAGGTTACATAAAGATGTCCAAACGTAAAACAGATCACGCTACACGTTTGACATGGTAGCAATGTTAACATTTGTGGAGATGTGTTACATGTTAAATATCTTATACTAAAGCATCATCACTCATTGTTTCATATATTTATCATTCTTAATAAAGAACTTTTCATTTGAATAAAGTTTTTCTTCTAAAAAATTGTCTACAACGCCAAAAAAGAAACAGTTTCTAGAAGACAAGCTAAATCGCTTTACACTTAACGTACGCCTGCAAATATGTAAATATCCACGTTCACGTTTGGCTATATGCGTTTATTGATTTCTGTTGGAAAGGCGTGCGTTACGGTTAAAGTTTTTTTTTGCTAGGAAATGGATTTAAGCAATGTAGCCCGTTTTAAACGTATAGTGCAATATAATAAATATATATATAAAATAAATAAAAAAAGTGGTATTTGGTGGATAAAAGAAGACATTCAGTTTATGTTTTTTACTGGTCAAATAAATTTGTGTGCAGAGAAAGTTTTCCTATATAATAGAAAAACAGTTTTCTTACAGAAACAATTGCATACAAAAGTAGAGTATAGGAAAATGTATGCAAATCTACTTTTTTACGGAAAAACGTATGTAAAGTCAGCTTTTTTCTTGAAAAGTGCCCACAAAAGGCACCTTCCTTGCATAGGGTGGCGCGTAAGAAACGTTAAGATTTGGTCAGTGAATACATTTTTTGTTTTTCTTTTTCTTTTGTCTCTTTACAGAATTAACTAAATAATAGTTGGGAAATTTGTGATGGAAAGGCTCAGCACAGAACAAAACCAAAGTTGTTCAAGTTTAATTTGAAAGTCAGCATTCGATTATTCAGAACATTTCATGCTCGAAATGCTCCTAGCTCTCCATCAATTTACCGATAGGTTCAGCGTTTTAGGCAACAAGGGGCTGTCTGTGACCTTCCTCGTGCAGTTCGAAGTGAAGTGACCATTGCTCGAGTGCAAGCAAGTATTGAGGAAAACCCTGAAACTTCTACCAGGCGACGCTCTCAGCAGTTAGAGATGTCTAGGCGGTCTTTGCAAAGAATTTTACATATGTTACATCTTTGCCCATGTAAGATGCAATTGGTTAGAACCAAATGATGCATAATAACGCATTCAATACAGTTGCTGTTAACGTTACTTATGCGCCACCCTTTAGAAACAGTCCTGTAAAGAAAAATATATTTTTTTTTTTGATAGGAAAGTGTTTTCAAAGATAGATTTCTACTGTTAAAAAGTATTGAAGAGTCTAAAGACATTTTTCTGATAGAAATGTGTTCGTAGAGATAGTTTTCTGGTAAAAATTAGTGTGTACAAATATACCTATAGTCTCCTGACAGAAATGTCTGCACTAATAGCTTGATAGGAAAGTGTTTGCAAATATAATTTTGTAAAAATAAAGCTTTTGCAAAGACAGTTCTCTGACAGAAAAGTTGCTCAAAATGAAAGTTTTTATGGAAAACTGGAGGCAGATTTACATATGAGAGTTTGCATTGGTATTGACAAAAAGAAAAACATTGCCCTCTCCTCTAAATTAAACTCTTTGAGTTTGGTATTACAATAAAATGAAATTTTTTATTGTTTAAACTTAACTACAGCTAATTGGATGTTACTGTTTTTTTCCATGTTACTTGATTATTTTCATTAAGTTCTAATTTATTTCTCATTTTATATATGGTTTCATAATAATATATAGATTGTGTATAATTTCAAAACTTTTTCGTATATATAATATATTTTTGTTTTTTTTTTTTTCAGTTGCAAAGGTATAAAAAAATATCATTTTATGGGGTTATCTTTCCAATCTTTAGAGTTACTTTATGTATAACATTGTTATTTAACCTTTTAAACAATAAAATGACACGTTTTTTCGTTTTCTCCTATAAGTTCATAATTTGTTAAGAATATTGCTTTTCTTTTGGGGGAAAGGAGACGCTATGTATGGCAGAGAAAATTTTCTAAAATAAAGTATAGCTAAGGTAGTTTTCATTTTTAATTAAAAAATACAGAAACTAATAAATTTATATTGCGAAACAAAAATTATTATCTTTAGAATTTGAGGTTTTCAATTGTGTTCTCTTTCAATATATTTGGTGGCAGGCATCTAAGTTTTCTTTTGTTTGAAATTGTATTCTGTTCAATTGTTAACGCTTTAAAACTAAAAAATGTTTTCCATTAGTTTTGAGCTGATATGATTTGTTAAATAATTTAATAAAATGTTAATAAATCTCTACATAAATTTGCATTGTTTGTTTTTTTTTTTTTTTTTAAATAAATTTCATAAATTTATTAAAAGTTGTGTATTTTTGTAAAGCTTTTCCTTCATGGTTTACTATCTTTTACAATCTTTGTCAAATAAGTTTCTTTATGAGCACATAATTTCATATTAGAAGTCTATTATGTTAATGCGACAGGAGTAACCTCTTGCCCAATGTAAGGCTATTACCTTTCTCGGTTCTCTTAATTATCTGTAATTAATTTGTTTTTTTTTTTTCACTGGGAGAAAGCAAATATTTGAATCTCATCACGCATTCTAAAAACCAACAAAATTGCTATAAAAAAACGGTTCTACATTCCATATCTCTATTGCGTTCTCTTGAACAATGTTGCTCTTTTTGGTGTGCTTCAGTAAAAAATGTCACTGTAGACGTAATCTAGAAGAAAAAAAAACACTGTGCGAAAATTTAAAAAAAACTGCAGTGACAGTTCTTTTATAACAAATTCAGTGAAAATATGGTTTTAATATAGAAAAGTGCTTGCAGCGTTGTAGACGAACGTGCAGAAATTGTCGTTATGGACAGCTTTGGGAATATTAACATTATCAAAAACGGGTTTCGAATAGAAGTGTCTTCGAAGATAACTTTCGTATACCAATGTGTCCACAAACATATATTTTGTAAACAAAAGTATTTTTAACAGTTCGTCTAGAAAGTCCAATGACACCAATTACATAGAAATTGTCTTCAAAGATAGTATCCTCAAACAAAGTGTGTTAAAAGACAGTTCTCGTGCGGAAAATACTTTCAAAAACAATTTTTGGTAAAATTATTATCCTCAAAGACAGGTTTGAAAAAGAAATGTGTCTTCAAAAATAATTTTCTTGTGAAAAGTTGTCTACACAATGCTGTTTTCCTTATAAAAAATGTTTCACAGGCTCAAAGAAAAATGCTTGCAAAGATTTTTATATTAGGAAAGAATATATTAGCAAAGTGTCTGAATAGATTGGGTTTCTTTAATTATTCTTTGCAAGAAGCCTTCGCGCGAAATGTTCAATTTATAATGAAAAGTGCATTTGTGCACAATTTCTCTCTCTCTCTCTCTCTTCCTATTTCATTTTTGTATGGAAAGCTTTGTGAATACAATTTTGCATATACAAGAATAATGTATTTTTGGGAACTTTTCCATATGAAATAGAGAAAGTTGAATGACATAATTTTTTGTAGACGCTTCGCGTTTGTAAATACTAAAACATTGAAAGAATTTCTATGTAGATGATTGTCAACATGAATATACTTTTGAAGGCCGATTTCTAAAAGTTTCTTCACAACCAGTTTTTTTGATACTATCTTCCCATATTAACACTTTTGTTCCTAATTTCTATCTTTGTAGAAATTTGAATGCAGTTCCTTTATGAGCATAGTAGGGGTACGATCTCTCACACACAGTTCTTCATACCCCTACGATATCTCTTTCTTTCTATTTCTCTCTCTCTCATTAAATTCTCACTCTTATCTCAAAGTTATATATATTTTTTTAAAATATTTTCTATCTTGGCTACTTCCATAGTAAATGAAAATGTAACAAATAAAACAGATTGAAAATTGCCAACATATTTTCCTTACCGCACAATCACGTTATTAAACGACAATCGAAGACACACAAACATACTGTCACACTCTCTCTCTCTGACATTTTTTCCTTCCTTCTTTCATTTGCCTGCATTTGTTTATATTTCGAGATTTTTGTTGTTGTTTTAACATTAAATTTTAATTAAATTATTATTAATATTCTGTTGACGTTTACGTTTGGCATTCATGGCATCAACAATCGGTTGCCTCTTGGCATTGTATTTCTTGTTAAGTTCTTCGATTTCTCTTTCCATTTCGGAATCGATATTGTTGAGACGCTGATTCAAATCATCAAATGTGAGAAACTTCAAAAACTCAAACTCTCCATCGACGTACGAATGCGACTGGGTGTGAAGGTGGTGATGGCCATGATGTTGGACTGGTGGTTGATGTTGCTGTTGTTGGGGATTATAGGCAGGTGGTGGTTGCAACTGTTGCTGCTGTTGTTGCTGATTTAAAGCTAATATCTGTTGTTCATTGACCATGGGATTGCAACCGTAATATACCGCAGCGGCGGCAGCCGCAGCAGCAGCCGCTTGTTGTTGCTGTTGCATTTGCTGCTGTTGCAAATGTTGCTGATGTTGTTGCAGACCATACTGATTGATGGCTGAAATTTGTTGAAAATGTTTTTCCATGTTGTTTTCCCAATTAGAATCATTTGAATTGGCATTTGACAGTGGTTGATGGGATAAATGTTGATGATTGTTGAGATTATGATTATTTACAAGAGCCTGGGCTTGCGTGCTCACAGCGGCCGCAGCAAGGGCAGCGACATGAGCCGCAGCCGGTGAGTATTCAGAAGCTTTGTCATCGACCGCAGAACGTTGTTGTTGGAGTTCGGGATTTTTACGTTCAAAATGATCGAGGAACTGTGGGCGATAACGGGGCTTAACGAAATCGTTACGCTTGGCTGTGGTCGAGTCGTCCGAGTCGGAATTAATGACCATGGTTCCTGGAATTAAGAGAAGAATAGGAGAGACAATATATTACAAAAGTATCTTGCGAAAATACAAACGACAAAATTTATATAAAAAATTTATAAAAAAAAAATTGTTTAGAGTTTGTATGTGGTCGTTAGTGCTAAACTAAACTTTCCCATCTTACAGCAAAGTTTGGCAAAGAGCAGCTCGTAGTCGTAGTATATTTCCAAATAAGCGTAGGATTTTTAATACATCGTATGCAATTTTTCCCTTAAATTAGTGAACATTGTTCCTGTAGATCTAGACGGCTATGAGTGCATTTACATATGACCGATATTTGCTAATTGTTACTGGTTGACCCTGTATAATCTTGGATTTATGTATATTAATTTTTTTCATTTATACATTTCTAATTTTACTTTGGAGTAATATTTTACATAATTTACGCATATTGTGGTTTGGTTAATTAATTCATTGGAATGCTTTAGCTATAAAAGTTTTGTAATTTGGACTAGCCTCCTTCATTCAACATTTTTTTTTATTGTAAAATAATTTTATATTTTATTCTAAGTTTTCCATGTTGTTTCTCAATTTTTCGCGTATTTTACAGTTTATTTAATATTGGCTAAGAGACTTTAAATTACAAGGTTGTTAAGTAAAAAAAATTTATCACATTTTTTAACGTTATCTTGGACAAAACATTTTATAACCATTTTCATATAGAGCCAAAGACGACAGTGCTCTTATTGAATATTTTACGACGAATACGATTTTCAACAAAAGTCCTGGCATATCATTCATATAGACAATTTTCATATAGAAAAGCGCTTTTAAAAAATACATAGAAACAGTTATCTGGGCCCAAAGCGTAAGCTTTTTTTCATACCAATTATTGGTAATGAGTTTAAAATTTAAACCATAGCTAGATTTATTTCCCATTATGAATGTAAAATTGAATTTGAAATTGTTGAAAATCTATCAAGATTGAAGAGAGCTGTGAATATTATTGTACGGTTTGCCTATAATATTCGCAGAAGGCAGCATATTTCCGAACATGTGAAGAAGTTCTTGGGATGTTCTTTTGAGGGGTTTGTACAGTACAGAAATTTATTTTTATTTTACAAAATAGTAAAAAGTGGTATACCGGCTCCTTTATGTAATACCTTCAACTTTTCTCATTCGAGTAGAAGACCTCAGGTAATAATACCAAGAATTTGTAATACCATGTTTGAAAAATCATTTATAGTACGAATTGCACGAACTTGGAATCAACTACCAAGTAACTTGCGGCTTTTTGCATATTCTAATAATGTTTTCCGATTGAAACTGCTTGACCATGTATCACATACATAATTTTTCTTTTTATATTACTTTTTGCTATACTGGGTATGAATATAATGTTTGATTATTGTCTCCAAGCAGTAGGAAAAGCATCAAACAATTAAGTGCACCTATTGTCTTCGAATTTGTAGTACAATTGTTACTTTTACAGGATATATTTACAACTTAACTATTGCATGTTTTTTTTTCCTATACTTATATTTTTGTGGCTGGGGAGCCAATAACTTTGTAGTTATATTTTAAATAATGTGTATATATATATTAATATTAAATTTATATATAAGTAATAAAAAAAATTTGCGTTATATTATGGAGCAGCTCAAAATTCCAATTAAAGTTATAATTCCGTATTATAGGACCAAAAACATACATAGTGGCAAATTCTAATAAGTGAAGTAGGTCGTCATATTTAAATCATATTTTTCTGCTATTAAGATACATTAACTTTTTTATAACATTAATATTGGAAAGTTGTATAATGCATTTGTTACTGAATTATGAAGATACGTTGTAATATTGTAATTTTCAAATCGGCCTTCGGGCTTAAAATTACAATCCTGAATAAATAAATAAAATAAATAAATAAAATACAATAAAGTTTATGTCACATAAGTAAAGCATGAGCCACAATATGTTTTACTATAAACGGCAAAAGAATGTTGGAGTTATACATTGTTATTTCCTAAGACCCTCATTAACGTTTGCGGATGTAGAATTAATTTGTATACCAATATGGATATGCACGTTACAAGCAAAGCTTTTTTTTAAATTCAAAAGGATTAATCTTCGAGTTATAAATTGTGATATACAATTTCTTTCATATTGGAAGATACTTTTTGTATAAAACATTGTCTTTAAGGTCACTCATATATAAGTTGATATTTCTTAGCATATACGTATTAACAATTTTCAATTTCCCACTATTAGCATACTCGTATATAGAGAAAATTGTCTTGGAATACCTTTTTAATATATAAAAGTGTCTGAAAGAAATAAGTTTCGTATAAAAAATTATCACCAATTTATTGTCTTAAAAGAAAACTCATACACGTACAACAAACTGTTTTGATACATATCTTATATAACAAATTTTCTCGGAAGGACGTTTTTGGAGAGAACACAATATTCACATAGATAATTGTCTTGATAAGCATCTTCGTATGGAAAATTGTGTTATTTTCTAAGATAATTTTTATAGAGACAATTGTCTCAAAAAGTATTTTTAAACTTTTTTGCTATTTAAAAAATCATGCAAAAGGTATTATTAAAAGTATTGATTTTCAAAACTATGTAGCTCTTAAGTAATGACAAAATTTTTAGCGCGTTCTATGTGGTTAACGTGCGCTTTGTTACCGACACATATGATTCTTATTCTTATCTCTTGCAATCCGACAAAACTAACTGATTAAACCGACGTCTGCAATCCAGATTTTCTTTAAAAAAAACTTAATATATAAAATTGAGAGACAATTCTTTCATAGAAAATTGACTTGAAAGTTATCTCTCATGTAAAACCCTGAATGACAATTCCCCCAAAGTAAATAAACTCCGAGTACTTTTTTGATACAGAAAATAATGTTGAATGATTTTGTTTCACATAAAAAAGGGCCTACTAGCTAGCATATAGATTATTGCATTGAACAATTATTTGCTAAGCAACATTTCCTAAAAGATGAACCTTTGAAAATCGTCACATTTAATGCGGCGAATAATGCTCACTTTTAGGAACATTCGTGAGAAATCTGAGTACCGAAACTTAATAGAAAATTCTGTTACTAAAGAGTTATTTTATACTTCACTGAAGTTCTTGTTTTTTTATGCTTTAGTGATTTGTGTACTCTTTGTGTTCTGCGCTTTTAAAGCAGATACCTATAGAAGATAATGGCAGAAATTGTTTCCGCAGATTTTTATATGCATCAAAAGTTGTTACCTTTTCCACATTCCTGTACGAAAGTGTAGATAGACTTATCCAAAACAAAAAAACAAAAAAAAAAAAAAAAGAAAAACGATTGTCTTCTGAGGTATTTCCCTATATCGAAAGATAATTCTTGCATCTTTTCCCGGTAAAGTAATAAGCTTTTTTTGAAGCACATGTCTAAAAGGTTAAGAAAACAGAAACTCAGTCATTTTCTATTTCAAAAGTTAATTCTTTTACCTTTCACTAAGCAGTATCAGACTTTTTTTACGTTTTCTTCGTTGCGAACTTACCTAAGTTGGATTCCAATTCAACCATGGTGCCGCTATCCACTGCCGTCATGTCGCCAGTATCCTGCGCCTGCTGTTGTTTAACGGACACGCCTCCTTTACCGGGACACAATGTTCCTACATCTTCGGGATGAGCAATCATTGTAGCATCTGATGCATTAGAAGTTTGTTGATATTCTCCAAATTTCTCTGGCACTAATGTACCGGGATCATCGATAAAAGTTTTCACCGTCTCCACTGGAAATTCAGCGTGCTCCTCCTCGTGTAATTGATCTTCCTGCTGTGTTGCCAAGCTTTTAGCTTGACTCATACCCTGGGCTGAACCACCGGCTGTACGGGAAGCTCTTTGTTGTTCTCTTATGGCACACGTTTCTTCAATCATTGGTTTGAGGATACCACGATGTTTGGCGTTGCGTATGAATTCATGCTCCAGAAGATCTGAAGCTGTTGCTCTCTCTTCTGGATTCTTGACGAGACACAGACTAACAAAGTCTATGAATTCGGTACTCCAACGATCGGGCTCCCGAAAAGACGGTGGTGGCTTTTGGGGGATCATGAATATGGCGCGCATGGGATGTATATCACCATACGGAGGTTTACCCTCGGCCATTTCCAATGCCGTAATGCCCAATGACCATATGTCAGCTACACAGTCGTAACCTATTTCCTCTATAACCTCGGGGGCCATCCAAAACGGAGTACCAATTACGGTATTCCTTTTGGCCATTGTATCTGTTAATTGACCGGCAACACCAAAGTCAGCTAACTTGGCATATCCCTCGGTGTTCAGCAATATATTGCCGGCCTTAATGTCACGATGAATTTTTCGTCGCAAGTGCAAATAAACGAGACCCTTTAGCGTGTCCGACAAAATCGTGGCTATTTCATCTTCAGTCAAGGTTTTCTTACGCAGTCTCATAATATCCGAGACACTACCAGCACCACAGTACTCCATACATATCCACAGATCGTACTGTTTGAAATAAGAACCGTAGTAACGCACCACATACGGCGAATCGCACTGTTGCATGATCGATATCTCTTTAATGATATCATGCAGATCGGATTCAACCGGCACCAATTTTATGGCCACAATGGAGCTACTTTCCTTATGCAAGGCCTTGTAGACAGAACCATAGCTGCCCTCGCCTAATTTGCATATGATGTCAAAGACCTTCTCCGGTGGCTGTAGCAGCGATTCTTCCGACAATTTCTTTAGCTCACTTTTGGAAGACATTCTTCTCTTGCATTACACTTCCCTGCTGTTTTATTTTTATTCGATTTCTCAGAACAAATACACCAACATCAATAGCTAGCGGTCCGAACTGCTGCAGTCTTTTTCTTATTATATATTGTGGCTTTGCCTCTTTCTTAGTTTCACTTCGAAATGCAGACTTTTTTCAGTATATTCCGGTTGTTTTGCTGGGGAATATTGAAATTTTAATACATTTTCCACAACTTTGGTCAAAGGCGTTGAATAATTTTTGTTTCCTTTTGAATCGTCAAACAACAAAAGAATAAAGAATAAATGGAAATCTATGTGAGAGAAAAAAGTGTTCGGTCCACTGCGCTGCACTAAGTGTCAAAAGTTTGGAGGAATTTTTTGTCACCTGCAAAGCCTGTAGAGGCAGTATCTTTATAGTAAACAAAAGAAGGTGCTGCCAAACTCATACAGAATGATGGCAATGCCATCATAAAGAAATAAGACAGAATCGTTTACTCTCTGGGTAAAAATAACGATTGATATTGAGAAGGGAAACTTAGGCAATGTTTTAAATGCAATCTTTTATTCAGTGGCATAATTTTATATAATGAAGTTGGTTTTGTCATTTTGCTGTTTCAAATGGCCAGATGAAATTTTGACAATTGGCAAGGGTTGGCGTCCGTGTAATCTAATGCAAATACATCCACCGCTTGCAATGCTTACACACACATACAACACAATAAATGAATGTCAGAATTTATTAGTGCGTTTTGAAATGGTGTTCCAAATAATAGGAATGTTTGTTTTTTCTAACGAAGCCGTAGTCTACCAAAAGAAATTGAGTATTATTTTATTTTTTAGAAATAAGAGGGAAATTATTTTGAAGTAACTAATTTAACACAGTTTTTTGTATAAACGCACCTTTTCTACAATTACACTTTTAGCTTTCATATTAGAAGAGACAAAAAGGTTAATAGTGATACAACTTGTTGCCTACTTAACCCAGATGATATACGTGCACTCAATTTAACAACATCAAACATTTTTATTATACAATTGCCTGTGTAGCCAGTTAGGCTACCTAGACCAGGTGTTCGAAGCTGTTTGCAATTTTCGAGTATAAAATATACATTCAGTAGTAGCATATTCAACTAGTTACCAATTAGTTAAAAATTGCTTAACTTTTCACACAAACTATATCTCTGGCTGGGGGAAAAAATTGCCACTATAATGCTAGTAATTTTTCTATTCCAATCGGGTCAGCTTCACACATATTACTCCTGGCAACACTTACAGAACTGATATCTGCGGACACGTTAATTGCATACTCGTCGACTCTGAATTTTATTGTCCGAGAAAAGAAAACAACAGATGGTCGAGAGCTGAAAGGTCTTACGAAAATAAACCACAAATATCAGTGATTATGCTAAATAAGCTGTTGGAAAATCAAATATACCAACCTACCTGATGGCATCTTGTGGAGCAGTGTATTAAAATGCAGACAATTCATGGAAAAAGTGGTGTAAAGCCTGCGAGATATTTGCCTGTGTTGGATGTTCCTTCCATTTTGTGTATGTGTTGATCGCCCAGGGTGAATGTGTTTTTATTTGGTGTTACCAGTCGTAAACAATTTTATGAGAATAAAGAATTACCAAGCTAAAAAAATGTGAGTCCCATTGTACCAAAGCATTACTATTGTGAATGAACAATTTTTTCGTCACGTACACCAATCAATGTAGTGTGTGTTGTTTTATTTCGCAAACAGTGAAAATTTTCTCGATGCACCAGAGATTCTTATTAAACTAATGTACATTTTAGTGAGAAAAAAAAAACAATATATTTTGTGTATAACTACGATTTTAACAACGAATATTAGAAAAATGTTCGGCTTTAAAGAGTTTTGTGTAAAATTGTAGACAGATCAAGTGAAGAAAGAAGTGATTGTGTGATATTGATCAAAAGGTTAAGCGCATCGACGACAGCAAGAAAAAGTTGGCTTCTCACAGGTAAGTGGTGTTACAAACATCAACATTTTCTTCAACTTTTATGGATGTCTTAACTACCTCCCACGGAGAAAAGCCATTCATTTATTATACATAACTTTGTGACCAAACGAAATTTGTTGCTGTAATACTTCATTAGCCGAAAACCTAAATTAATATAATGTTGAAAAATCAATTGCTGGTTGATGACAACATGAAAACAAAACAGCAAAACTGAAAGACCAAATTCTATAAGACTGTGTTTTTTTTATCAGTCTTCTTGGTATTCTGTTCTTTTCTATTCTTTTCTCCAAATTAATCCCATTAAACTTTTGGGTTTTTGCTGCTACTGTAGGGGGGTTTTTCTTATTAGTTTTGTGCCCCATCTCTCGTCGGTGTTACCCCTTCTACCGGTCTACACTAATTTTTGTGGGCCAAGTTGAGTGTGTGAGTGTATTTTTCTTCTGCAGCTACATTTGCTTTGGTTCATTTGGCCTGTGTTTGGCTTATTTCAAAGGACGGTAACAGATGTTGCCAGACCGACCGGAATAGTGGGAAAAAAATTCCGTTTGTGTTGCCAACTTTTTGCCCCGGGGTCATAGGGCTTACGCGGTCTACAGACATTGCAATTCGTTAGACAATTGAACAATGATTTACAACGAATTTTGTGATCGAAATTTGTTTGAATATAGATTAAGTTTCTTTTAAATATTTACATCAGTACAAAACGCAGCGTTCTTCGGTGCAATCTATGCGCGGCGACGTAAATATATATTAAAAAATGTTAGAACCTATGAAAATACTGAATTTTTCTTTTTAATTTTGACACAGAAAAGCAATAGGGAAAAAACCCTTTGGCGTATAAAAACTAAGACTTTGATTTTGACTAACACTTTAGTGTGTATATAATTTAGTATGTGCTAGGTATTTATTACGTTATTTTCTGCTAATGAAAATTGACTCCATTGCCAGGCCTCACATACAAATTGACCGGTGCAGAAAGAAACGATGTAGCGCCAATTTTTAAGCGGTGGACTTAAGAAAATTATAACTTTGTTTCTTTTTTATTGCGCTTTAATTCAAATTGTACTTTTTATAGAAACTTACCAGTGCACCTCGAAACTTCTGGCACTCTCACACTTTTGCACCAACGCAAATAGACTCGGGTTGAAGGTATCCGCAAATCAGTTAACCTGACTGAATTTCCTGCGCCGGTTGGGTATATTTTTAGATTTAGAATTTTTTCGACGACTCTTATATACCACTTACAACTTTTCTTTATTATCTAGGGCGTCTATAATAAATTTATTGACTTTTCTGCAACCATCATTTCCTGGATATCATTCGAGTATTTTCTCTGTGGTTTTTTAGCTAGAGCAGTTCATGGCAACAAGTTGAATAAAAAAGTCAATGCACAAGATAACATTGAAACAGTAGCTATCAAAATCTTAAAAAAAGCAGTAGTGTCGGGTAAAGTAAATTTAAAATCCTTTATCAAAGTAATTAATTTTGGTTCAATAACCTTCTGCCATCGTTGAGGCAATTTCAGTACTTCCCATTCAAACTCCAGTATGTTTGGCGGGCCTAAATATATGTGCTAGGCCGCCTGACATTGGCGTGATGGAAAATCATGCCTTTGCGATTTGCAAGTTTTCACTGCTTCCTCAATCTTCTATTGTTGACAATGGGCCTCAGAATTGTTCCTTGGAAGCGGCTCATAGTAATCATTCCCACCAAACTAACAATATACCACCAAACTATCTATTATACGCCTTATAGAAAATAGAAAATAGTAGAAAGAGCATCGATCTTCTGTGCTTCTCCTCCAATTCGTCACATCAAGTTTCGATAGTATTTGAAAAGCCTGGTCCTTCCAACGGAGTTTTGGTCGCCCTCTTCTGCGTCGTCCATCGAATTCGTTGTCGAAAACTCTTCGTGCCGAAACATTTGGATCCAGCCGACGCAATCGCTGTATATTAATGCGTTTGAGCACGTCGATGTCGACGTATAGCTAATACAGCTCATTGTTCTTGTGGAATTTTTTTTTTACAAATGTAAATACAAGAAAACAACTATTTTAATCTGTTATATAATCTCCCCACTTTTTAAATAACTTCTTACCACCTGTCGGGGAGCTTCTTAATTCTTCTCTCATAAAACTCGCGAGACTTTTCTGGAAAAAAACGTTCTATTCGACTATCCTCGTCGTTAGGGAAATTCAAATCCTCTAAGTGGTTCCTCAGACTGGGAAATAGTTGAATAGTCGGACGGGGCAAGGTCTGGGGAGTACGAGCCCGAATAGTGTGGAGCCTCAGTGAGAGAGTGAGGTACCCACAATCCAAAGTTGCTCCCAAATCCAAGTTCTTTTGTGATCCCGTGAACGGTTGAGACTAATTTTTTTATTGTTTCAGCTATTTCCTTAACTGTTGCACGGGGATTAACAATAATTAAATCTCTCAACTCCTTGGAAATAATTTCTGTTGCTCATCCTAATCTGGGAGCGTCCGTTACGGAAAAGTTCCCTGTAGAAAATCTTTTAAACCATATCTGGTAGGTTCTTCCATTTGGTCCGTTTTCTTCATAAACAGACTTTAATGTTCGGCTGGCTTCAGCAGCCGTTTTTGCCTTTTGGAAATAATACAGCATAATATGTCTAAAATGCTATTTTTCGCTCATTTTTTCAACTTTTTAAAGATTTTTTTTTAACGCTATAACCACTCATGACTAGAAGGAGAACCCAAGTAAACAATAGTAAACAGTTTAGAGAAGGGGTGGGAGGAAGTTTTGATAGCGTTTGAACGAATTCTACGTCATGAGAAGTGACGTATGGTGAAATAACGAATTAACCGAACGAACTTTCCGAACAACACAATAGAAATCTTTGCGAAAAATACATTTTAAACTCTTTTTTGATTTGCAGAAGGAAATATTTGTTTTTCAGAATTGTTGCGGGAAAAAGGATTATCAAAGTCATTTCAAAACCTCTTTACTAGATAACTAAAAGGGGTGTCACATCTTTTATATTCTTTAACAAGCCTTTTTCCACTTAGGACGGACGATTTAATCTCAGTTATGTCTGCCAAAGAAAACAAAAAAAAAAAAACAATTTTAAGTGGGACATAAATTGTAAGTCTGAAACTAACCCTTAATATTCTTATGCACTCGTGCTAAATTAAATGAAACGAAAGAAAAGAAGTATTCCATGCTCTCTGAGTGGTTGTACTTCAGTAAAAAAACAAGCTGTTTGCCACCTTTGGTTTTAACGGATGATCTTGTTTGACGTTATAATTCTCCGAAAACAACACAAATTGTAAAAAAAAATTAAATGAAAATGCTTCGAACTTCACTTAGCATTTCTTACTAGTTTCATTAAAAGAAGCATCAACTTAGGTAACAACTATTTTAAAAGAAATGAAGCAATTTGAACTCTTACTCTTCAAGGTTAACCGCGAACATGATGGACATTTGTTTATTATTTTCTTATGTACAGTGAGTTGAAGAAGAAAGGTTCCGGAGCTTCTAAGTCTATTCTGTTGTCTTGGCTTTATTTCCAAATGTTATTGATTCGTTATAATTTGGCCATATAAAAAAAAACTAATTCGCATGCGTCCTATGAGTGGGATATGCGAGAGTATCTCACATTTAGTGAGGTTAAGCTCATTAAATTTTTGTTCAAATTGAAAGGGATCTATTGTTTAACGACGTCGATGTCACATAAAGCGATGTATAATTTCTAAACAAACAAAACAATTTTGTTTTAGTGTTGTGGAATTTACATCAATTATTCATTTTACAATTCGTTTTTATGAAGTATATACAATTTTCGCTAAATAAAATAAAATATTTTTATATTTCAGTTAAAAAATTTAATAAAAAAAATTAGAATGTAGATATATAGATCTCGTCCCAACAACAAACTCCATCGATATTCTTTACTATTGATTGGCGAAATAAACATTACGCTAGAATAAGTCGCAGATTCTATATTATTCGAGTCAACTCTCGCAATCAATTTCTTTATTTTCAGTCACCTTTGCGATGGTGTTTTATGTATCGCTTCCTTTTGAATAAATACTATTGCATTATCTCCTAAGTTTCTAAGAAAAAAATAATATTAGGATGGATGGCCTATCATTGTGCTGCTTTACTTTACCATTTCGAGATTCACAATTTTATTATTTTTTACCTACAAATTTGATATGCTTCTAAAACGTACTGTTATCTCACCTCAAGATATATAATAACGATGAGTTCATTGAACTCTGGCCCTTTGTCTCTCATTGTGTCGCTGATAATCAGCCGCTCCATTTGTAGAAAGGAAAACAAACGAAGCGGTAGCATAAACTAACCCAGATGTGTTGCCTTCGTACTTCGCATATCCTTTTTGACATGTATATCCTTCCTAAAGGATCTCAACGCTGCAAAAGCGTAACTAATGAAATTGTATATCTTTATGAGACACTAATGAGAATATTTTGTTTCTTAACTCCGCATGAATTTTCGAAACTTGTGGGTCTGTCCCCTTTATACGAAATCTTTCTTTTTGGTTTGTGGAATATCTTTTAAGTAAGTTGCTTGTTAAGTCACGCAAAATCGATTTTTAAACTTTTATGCTGTCATCAGAAATATTTTGCAACACTTCCTGCATATCGTCTTCCGTTCTCAGCATTAACGCATGAGGTGATCGATCGCTAAATCGGACTGTGTTTGGTTTCTATCCGCTGGTCGAACACCATCGATTCGTTGTGTAACGGTAATTGATTTCCTTAAAACTTGTTTATTGGGTTGTTTGCTGACATTTTGAGTATGAACGAATACAACCGCACAAAAAATTCAGCTTCACTGTTGAAAATATCAGGGTAAGTTTGCACTGCCCCACGTTTCATCAGGATATGTGATTACAATACGACATATTTTTAGTTTTTTGTTTCGTGCAGGTATTTGCTATTCCTTTTTGCTGAAGAAGTATTTGTGAGAACAGTAATTGGTATGGAATATAATTTTGTTAATTTGAAGAAGTAATCGGAAAGTGGCTAAATTGTGAATATTGGATAAAACAATAAATAGTCAAATAATTGAATAGTGTTGTAAACCATAAAGCGAATAAGCCACGGTCATATAGCCAGACAGTAGAATAAACGTATTGTGAGATTATTCCGAGGAACAAATTAGATGTGACTAATCAAATCAAATGTGGGAATCAAACATGTATAATTCGAAACTTTTGTATGCCAGAATATGAGTAAAACTTCCAACTTTGTCTAGCGCATCGTATTTAGGGGGAAAATATATTAACCTTTAATACGTCTGCAGAAGCGCATTTTGCAGTACCCATATAATATTCGATTCAATTCCGAACCAATTGGGCAAGAGGGTTAAATTTAATTTTGCAAGTATTTAAATGCATATTTGATTTACCAAATGGGCCAATAGATAACTGTTAAAAAGTTGAATAAGTAGCCAAGTTGTCTTATAATTAAATGGGACTAGTTAAATAGTCAAATGAACCTGCGGTCTTGTAGTCAAATAATTAAGTAGTCAAATATTCTAATTATCACATAGTTAAATAGTTGTATAGTTTTGTAGTTAAATGACCTAAAAAACAAGTAACCATTTTATATAGTAATATCGCCCAATAGTTATATAGGCTTATTCATTTTTTGTTTTCAAGTTAAGCTAAAAAAACACACACAAATCTATGATTTCGATGAAACTTTTATTATAATGCTTGGACCTTGCCATTATGTACGATATACAATGGATTGGTTGTAGCAGTGGGTTCTTTTGAGGTAGTTTTCGAAAAAATGGAGACCAATGACACCTCCAGAGCATAATGCGCACCCAACAGTCACTTTTTCCGGATGCAATGGCTTTTCCACAATCACTTCTGCGTTCTCCGACATATGCGACAATTTTGATTGTTGACGTAACCATCGAGTGAGGAATAAGCTTAATCGCTGAAGAAAGTTTGGTTCGATTGAACGCCCACGTTTCAATAACAAGTTTTGTAGTAAGTTTTAACAATTTTTACGCATTTTTCGGTTGTTAAACGATCCATATTCGTAAACAAACTTTTCGCTAAATAAATAACACTTCAGATGACAGGTATTTAACTGCTGACAGCATTGCCAGACCGGCGGTTTTGAAGCCACTAAATGGAACACCCTAACAATTGTACAATTGAATATTCGAATAAACGTCTTAGCAGGTAATTTAATTTGATTTCGTTTATTCATGCATCGTAATGATATTAAATATCAAAAACAAAAAAAAAAAAAGTTAAAAACGTTATGAATTCAAATATGGTTCCCCAACCAACTGCAATTATAAAGCAAAAAACAAAAAGCCAAGTGTCGATAATGAGCTCATAATGTAAAATAAACTACAGAAGCCCGCTTAATGCAAGCCTAATATATTTGTGTTGGAAAACTTGATTTGAATAAAAAAAATTTCGTAGATGCAGAGGGAGTCGATTTCAAGCTCTGGAAACGCACTGTAATTGATTTTAAGAACATAGAAGAACCTGATGTAAGAGAAATTACAAGTTGTGGATTTCTATTTGATCTAAAAAACCTGAATCTGCTTCGCAGTAAAAGTTTTGAATCAGATATCAATTTATAAAATGATTTAATTATTCGATTTTTGATATTCTTGAACGGAACACGTAAAAAACGTATACCATATTGTGATATACGATCATAGAGCCTTATTACCATATTAAAAATTCTCTCAATTTTCATAAGGCAACTGTGATTTGTTCCCGAAAAAACTTCAATACCATAACTAATTTGAGTTATCAGCAAGACATGAACTAACCTCTCTTTAATATAAAAAAAACTTCAATACCATAACTAATTTGAGTTATCAACAAGACATGAACTAACCTCTCTTTAATATAAATTGGAATATGTTAATATCGTACAACTTCCGCATAGTAAAAAGCATCTTTGGAAATAAAGAATCAATATGAGCATGAAAATCAAGTCGTTTATCAAGTGTTATCCCAAGGCACTTCATTTCATCTACAAACACAATATTGCTTCCATTATTGTTGATATCAAAAAGCTCAGAAGATTGAAACAAGGAGACACAAAAACATAGCTTTAGTTTTGCTAATAGATTGGTTTGACAAATTTGACTCTATTAGGAAAAATTAGCTTATGATTAGTACGAAAATTGAAGCATATTGACCGGCAGTAACGTTAAATCTGTTCCATAGACTAGTTAGTGTGTCATCGCTTTGAGATTTCGATCAATTATTTACCGATCAAACTTCACACATAAAAACGTTTTGTAAGTTCCTTCCCCAATCTATGGTAGCTAGTTACATCAATCCATCCAATATCGCACATAATTTTACCAATAAAATTGCGATTTTTTACGCGATCCAAAAACTAACCGAATTGACGTATAGATGGTACAAGTAGTTTGAAAAAAATTATGTTGGAGAAAAGTGGCAACCTTGTAAAACATATGTTTTAAGTTGCAAGGCGCCACTTTGTTTAATATTTTTATTAGAGTGATCAAAAGTAAATGATCTCAGTGGATTTGTAAACATGGAAAAAATTGGTCACCGTTACGTAATTCAATATTTCCCATTGGAAGGTGTCAGTCCCACCAATATTAAAACTGAGCTAAATTCTACTCTGGAGGAGTCTGCTCCTTCGTTTACGACTGTAAAATATTGGGTAGCAAAGTTTAAACGAGGCCGTACGAGCTGCCAAGACGAACACCGTAGTGGTCGACCTATTTATCAAATGGTATTGGATGATCGTCGGCGTAAAGGTACGCACGTACGCTTGCTTTCAGTATTTGGCGATGTTTCACTGCAATAAAGTCGAATTTCACAACTGAGACAAAGGGACAGTTAAAACAGTAGACTGGAATGAGAGAATCGTGGACGAAGACGGTTCCATCCGCAGGCAAGGCGTTGATGTTTGTTTTTCGGATTAGCTTCGGATTATATTTGTTGATATCTGCAGCATTGTCTTGATGAAACAACACTTTCTTTTTTGCCAAATGCGGTCATTTTTCCATAATTTAATCGCCTAAATGCTGCAGATCACACATCCACTATTGCGCTGGCCAAAATTAATGAACTAAAGTTCGAATGGCCTCATCACGCAAATTACTCGCCAGATTTAGCTCCTCGGGTTATTTTCTATTTTCAAACCTGAAAAAATGGGTCGGGGGTAAAAGATTTACCAACAATAAAGAGGTATAGTCTGCGGTTGATGTCTATTTAAGGATTTTGATAGTTCTTATTATAAACAGTGAATATCGCTGGAAAAAGTGCATCGAGCTAAAGGAGATTATGTTGAAAAATAAAGAAACCAACCGCCCTCATAACTCATTCAACCCATACGACAACGGAATTGGACCTATATGTTTTGCAGAACATTTTCCTCTCGAAAACTGCCAGAACTGATTTATCTGCTTGCATTATTGTAGAATAAATACAGATATAATCACCTGATAACTAGAGAGGACATTCTCATTAAAGCTGTTGCTTAGTCCGTATTACATCTAATGGTCATAAAGATTCCACTTCCATATTTCACGCCGGCATCAATATTACTGAAGTAGAAAAAAAAACATTTTTTACCAGTCTAAGGTTATAGACGTTAACGCTCATGCAACGTCGCCGACGAGTTCATCAGAGCTAAAAACTTAAGCTTTTTCCCTTGTTTACTGCCAAACCCACATCTGTCGATTCTTACTCATTGATTGAGGATGTTGCGATTTTCGACCAATGATGTCAATATTTTTATCGTATGGAAGTAACGAGTGGCGGTTGTTCCTAATATAGCTTCTATTGTAAGCACGCTGAAGAAGTTTTCGGAGATGTGCAGCGGCTACGGCTAAGGTCTTTTTAATGAGCCATAAACCATGCCAAACAGAGGCTTTCCGCGAATGCATCGTTCCAAATTCGTCAATTTTGTCTGTTAATGTATCCGCCCACCCAGAAATGGGCCCCGTCGCTGAAGGCGTTTTTCCCGTAAATTGGTTATGGTGCTCCAGAGTCGTTGTTTACGGCCGTTTTATTCAAGCCTCTGGGTTGGTCGCAGTGCAAAATTCTTCATGTTGATGTGTGGAAAGGTCAAGTTTTTGTAGACAGCGCGGTCTTGATTTCCGCGAGTTCGGTTATAAAGCTTTACCACATGCATGTGATTCTCGATAGTATGATTTGTTACGGCAATTTATCTTCATCATCTTTAATAAAGAAACAGGAAAATTAATGAAGGATGACCCAATATATCCACACCGAACTGCCAAAAACAACATGTGACTGAAAGAAAACCCTTTGACCAAAAAAATTATGAAGAGATTGATTGAAACGACAACTGTTATCGATCGTTATATTATTTTTGATCTTTGGTTGAATTTAATTACAGTTTCTTTTAAGTTAAATCAATACCATAATTTGAAACTATAACATCTACTCCTAACGCATGTTCTTTCCCCTATAATCCATATCAAGAGCCGTAGGATCTGTCTATTTACAGACTTCTGTCACTCCTCAACTGATCAAATCATAATTACTTTATCATTACTAATGTTAGAAACACCTTTGCTTGTATCAACAATGACATATTTGAGGTGACATACCCATCTTCTTTATCTGGCTTTCAATTTCATTTAGTGCTAGTGGGGCTTAGACCAAAACAACAGCTGATATATATGACCACTATGTAACAATGAACTCATGGAGAGGGCGAACACCAGCTGATGTTAACAATTATGCTAACAACAACAACGACAGCGAGAGAAACGCCATGTACTGTACAAATACCAACAATAAAAACCACCTAGATAATAAACATTTTCGATTACAATGCAGAAAATATGGTCAGATGGAGTATCTTTCGTTTCAGCCTTCCTTCTTAACTTTGAAGGGACTTTAAGGATCCAGATGTCTTCTTCGAAGCAGCAGCATTTGTTTGGTTAGCTAATGTAGGCTGGTTATTGCTCTTCCAATTAGGTAGTAGGTAATAACAGGATGATTATGAAGACTTTTACATGCATTTTCTCAGCGCCACGTAACGGGTACAAGTATATGTCAAATTTATTACAATACCGTCTCTCGTGCCTAATTCTATATTTCTCTTTAATGTGTGTTTTTCAACATTTTGCTCTGTTTTGTGGCTGCTTCAACTATATCACATTCTTTCTACTGCCATTATCCTTTGTGCAGGGCATATAAGCTGGGAGGAAAATAACAGTACGAATTTGTATCCCATCATCCATTAATACATCTGAATTGTTTAAACATCTGGCCGATCGTCGTTGTTTCCTTCAGCACCATCAGACAGAGTATGTCGGCTGATACGATATTTGCCTCTGTGTGTGTGCCTGTGTGTGTGTGTGAGTATTCAAAAGTCCGGGACAACGTCTGACCGAGTCATTTGCTATGGTTTCGGTATCCTTATGTGCGCGCAGAGGCACAAACATTTTTAGGTCGCTGACATTATTACTTTTTGTGTGTTCTTCATTTATCCGTCTCCGGCTGTCTGCTTATTGAATTTTTTGTAGTCTCGCAGGCCCGGTGCAGTTGTTTCCGCAGCATTTTATTTCAATATTCTTGTCGTTTTCCCTTCTCTCTTTGGTTCTTGCATTCGTGCTAGTGGTTTTCTTTCAGTAATCGCCTGCCAAGTATATTTGTGTGCTCGTATATTGTACGTTCTTGATGGTGTCAAAGGACCTTTGAGTTGTGTTGTCGAATATTTGAAAATGTGAGGAGTATTTTCTTTTGTGGTAAAACTGCAACTAGTTTTAATTTTAAGGTTTTCATTCATTTTTCCTACATTCCTGTCCACATCTGTTCTGTATTATAGACAAGAAAAAACAGTAATTTTAGGCAGGTGTTGTTAAATACTGTTTCTCCGGTTATAATTTTGAAATTTATTGAAAGTTTTATAACTTGCGCTCTCCTTATTGTTTGGAGCAACAGCTGGCGCTCGTATGATACGGCCATTCAGCTATGGATAATTTCATTTAATACGTTGAAATAATTGAATGTTTTATTATCTAAATTATGTATTGCAACATGAGAGAGAGCAGCCACAAGAAATCATAACACTTAATTCCTGGGATCCGGAACTTTTTTCTTAACCTTTAAAAATGTCTTCTTTAAGTAATGAAAATCAAGTTTTCGAAGTCTTATTCGAGCACTGCTTTACAAGCTAGGGCCAACTTGGAGTTTCCCGGAAAAAATCATAAAATAATATACGTATTGTGCTTCAGAATTCTAATCGGAGTTTTACAACGTTTCGAGCCATTCACGTTTTTTAGAAATTGAAATTGCTGCAGAAATCCATTTTTAAACTTATTTTAAGTCTACAAAATCATTTCTTAAGGCAACCACTCACAATCCATAAATACAACAGCTGATGTTGATGTCAAAATTCAGTACTATACATATGTTATATATATTGGGAAATATACATAGCAATGTTGTCACTGTTTTACCAAAAAACCTATAGTTTGCGATATGCAATCTAATTAAGATTTGATCAAGCTTCGCGGTATATCAACTTTTATCAATGCCCATTTTTGCCATCATACTTGATACAAAAAATAAGACGATATCATACAGTTCAAACAGGTCTTCTCTTCGATTCATATTCCCGACATATGAACATCTTTAGGTTTGGTATATTTTCAATATTTTTTATATTGTTCATTCATTGGGCTACCATCTCATAATTACATTTTCATGTTTTGAATTACATTTTTTCAATGTGAGCAATATTTCATACCGGAAAAAGGAAAAAATTCTAAGCGCTTCAGTCTTCTCCCATTCTTCCAACGGCCGTGCTAGAGCATTTTCCTTCGTTTGCCCAACACGACTCGGCCAATGCATTCATGTATGTATGCACTGATGGGCCCGACCATGGTAGTGTTGGTACACACTCAACTCTCCTTCGGCGCCGAATGAAATAATGGATAATGGGTCCATGTAATTTTCTATTAAAAAATGAATTAATATACGCCTTAAAAGAATTCAGCTGGAACTAATATCCGATACAATTGGATTTTCTTCTAATTATCAAGATGACTGTGCCTAATTTATTGACGGTGCTGTCCAGCTACATGAAATTGTTAACAATTTGATATTAACGCAGCGTCCCAAGCGGGTAGACTTTATTTTTCAAAACAAATAACCTAATATTTACCTCGTTTACCGTTAAACTCAACTTTGCCTGATCGTTCTCAATGACCGAGAAGGTTGCAGTAACATTACGCTTTTTTAAACAATTATGTCCATGTCAGCTTCCTACACAAGTAAAGTGTTTAAGACTTCTTAGCGTAACAGAACACAGTAGAACTTTTGCAACTGATGACGTTGTGTATCATCATATGCAGTGTCGTTCCACAAAATCAGTGACTAACTTTTGTAGGCTAAATTAATGCAGTAGGTGATTTGAGTACCTCAGCTACTAGATTTTCATTAATGGTTAGCGTACCAAATAAGTCAATAAGAACTGTTGGTGCCAAATGCCTTCCGCACCGGCGATTAAAAGTCACTAAAATAAAAAATCTTAAGTATTCAAAATACGCCTAAAATGTTGACATTTTCACGATTAGTGCTTCATTTCTTGAATTTTGAATTTTTAATTTTTTTATTACATACTAGCTGACCCGGCAAACGTTGTTTTGCCTTCAAAATGTTAATTTCAAAAATCTCATCTCCAACGCCATCTATCACTTCAGATAAAACCTTTTAAACCTTCCGGAATACTCTACCAATAATTTAAGACCAAAATGAGCCAAATCGGTCCAACCGTTCTCGAGCTTTAGCGAGACTAACGCACAGCAATTGATTTTTATATATATATATATATATATATATATATATATATAAATATAAAAATATATAATATAATATATAAGAATGTATATATATGTAATTACTTAAGTGGCGCTAAAAATAAAATAAAATCGACAAATATGTGTATAATTAAACCGCCAAAGCAGCATAACTTTAAATCGTGAAACTGTCGTTAAATCGCTAATCCATTAAACGTCATTGTTTCATTATTTTATGGGTTCACTAACATGTAAATTAACCATTCGCTTCATTATTAATTCGATAACTCACTATTTTGTTAAATAAATTATCAATTATTATTTCTTTAATTCATTAATTATTTAATTTACTAATACATACATTAATTATTTTATTTACTAATACATTGATTGAATAATTTCTCCATTTATCAGCTCATTTGTTCGTCCAATTCCATCCAAATTAATCATTCTACTTTCATTAATTTTTATATTAATCCGTTTTATTTTCCTTTTTATACTCAACATTGTTATCTTCTGTCTTATTCTCCGCTTACGTCTGTGTCAGCTGTTTGGAATTTGTAATCAGCTGATAGTTAACAGCTATATATCGAACAACTATATATTTTTTGTCATGCCCATACAATTATTTTGGGGTTGGTAGTGGGGCTGATAGCAGAAACTGTAATTTTTGAATATGTTTTTTTTGTTTGTTTTTTTTTTTCACCCATTTAAATTTTTGGTTTATTGATGCCGGTTGTTTTTGCAAATTTAGTTTTTGTTTAAAATTGTTATCAAAATTGTTAGTAAAACAGTTAGGTTTACGCTAATCTTAGAGCAACTACCACCTTGTTCGTTGACTCAACAGTAATTGTAACTATTTTCTCCAGAAGTCTCTGCCTCTGGCTCTGATGTGAACTCTTGAGCTCTTCATCCACCATGCATGCGAATTTTTGTGGTGGCTCCTCAGACAGCCCGAGTTCTCAATATGTCGTCATCGCCAACCAACCAACATCATCATCCACCTTGTAATATATGTTCTCTATAACCAGGCAGGCTCATGCTCCAAACCACCACCATCGCCATCGCCACGGTTGTATTTGAAAAATATTGTATTTGTCAGGCGACGGACCAGACCCGGCATCCGTACTGATGGTATGCAAGGAGGTGAGGTGGTGTGCCGGTGGAGTAGTGGTTGTTCCCGGCTCCGTTTCATCGGACTGAGCGCCTACGTCCGACAAAGGGGTGGAAAAGTTACACGCATGTTTTCTAGGTGCAAGGACGTCTGGCGACCTTGAACCACTTGTTCTAGACGACACAAATTTTTCATCCACCATTAGCAGCCACTCTTGTCCTAGTCAGCAGTCAGTCAGTCAGAGTCAGCCGGCTTTTAATCTGACTGGTGGCAAAGGCACCACCAACAACCGCTATTTCCGTTTTGCTCAAAAAATATACCGCCGTCGCCCCCCCTTTTGGACTCAGAATCATTCATAACAAGTAAAACATCCACTTTTTGAGGATATTGTTGCTCATGGTGGTGCCGTGCGTTAGCTGCGGTGGTGCATATTTGTTTTTCGTTCCCTAAAGAGGAAGCAGCACAAAAGTCCTTGACATCATCACAATTACCACCTTTCTGTTCCATTAAGCCGACATGCATTATTCTCAAGTACTCATGCTGAACTTGTTGTGACGAAATTTCAAAGTCTATTCCATACTTAAGGGTTTGTTTACATCTTGGAACCCGTAGAGGGTGGTGGTGATGGTTACCTTTGAAGGTTGGTATCGTCACAATCAATCTCTTAAGGAATGTGCCAACATGCAATTTCCATGCATATGGATTAATGGATACTCAATAACGTTAGGGTTAAATTAATTTACGTTTTATATTCAGCGTTAGAATGTTAGCAATGGTCAGGGATTATTGTGGACCAGGTGTTTGGCCTTGTTCTTCAAGTAGAACGGGTAATGATAGATATAGGGGTAGATTTTTGCGATATGCTCGGCAACAAGTCGTTGCTTTCTTTGTAGAGGGAAGGCCATGGCATTTCAGTGACACAAGAAATAAATCTCACCGATTTATTTTCCCCGAAACAGTGAGGTAAAATGCGAAATACGTTTTGCATATAGTAACGCAATTTCTATAGAATAACCAAGTCAAGTTAGAATAGTATTAACAACCACTAATAACTTTTAAGAAAAAAGACGCCTCGCGACTGGTCTTTATTTTTCTTCTAAACAAAAGGGATAAACTATTTTAAGTTTTCCTTTGTACTACAAAACTTAAACCAAATAATAAGCTACTTTTTGAAGTGTGTCGTTAGCGGTAAAGTTCATAGATTACACGCTTTCAAAGATCACACATTTGCAACGAACAATTCTTGGAATTTATTCTTTCTCTCCAAACTTCTTATGCTCTGAGAAGATTAGAAAAAAATGGATGTTGTTGAACAACCTAAACTTACTTAAAAGGCCTGTTAAAAAAAGGAATTCAGCATATTTTTCCTGCAAACTCTGATAAAGAAAACTCAATTTGAAAATTGAAGAGTTTTTGGGAGCCTTAAAAGTGGACATCAAAGAAGAGGTAGCTAATCCATCACCTGAAGTATTGAGAAAGGAAGGGAAATACTCTAGATAGCAACCAACCTTGCATCAACTCTGGCGACTGGCATCAGACCGATATCATGTCCTCGACGTAACAGAAAAAGTATAGATACAAGTAAACATTATTCAAAAACGGGACCTATTCACATATATTTAAGAAGTAGGAAGATTAATTTTGCGCTCTCCGGGGGATTACGTTTGTCGCCTTTCAGGTTTAATTATTTCGCGTTCTTGAATTTTATAATGCTTCTTGACTTGTTAGCATTTATCCGTCTTCTTCTCAAACGTTGCTAGATGACGCCGTTTACTAAAGAGAAATCATTCTCCAAAAGGATGATTAATTCTGCGCTTTTCGTTTCTTTCGAAATATACGGAATTTTTAAACTTAGACCACAACGTTGTGCCTTAAAGACATAAATAATAGCAACAAAAAACATACATATATCAATATTTAGTAATGTGTACTTTTTTAAAATCACAGTTCTGAAAAATGACTACAACTTGTAAATTACGCTGATTTAAACAAGGACAACAATAATAACAAACAAACCCGACTTTGTCCGTACCTACCTTAAGTCTTTTTTGCTTGACATGACATGACTGTAAATTTATTGTTTTGAGATATTAAATGTGTTTTAAAAATTAAAATTATGATAATTTGTAATAACTTCATAAATATAAAGAATTATGTACTCACTAATGCGTCAATAATAACAAAAAAACTATCTATCTAAACTAATACTATCTATATAATATATAATTTCCTTTGCATAATTTATTTTTTACGCCAACAGTATTCCAAATCACATAGCATGCCTGGCAATCGTGGTGATAATGAAAATATTCGCATTTGGACGTCTTCGAATACATGCCGTTAAAATTGAATTTCAAATACTATTTTAATTGGCAAATGTAAATTTTCATTCCCTCCATTCGAAGCTATTCGATAATAAAATATGCTGTCAATTGTTTAATTTTTATTAACGAGAGTTTTTGCAGTGAGTGGGAGCATTTAGATAATAAATAAAAAACGCTAAATTAATAAAAATCCTAAATCTAATCATAGAAGATATTTCTTTGTGGGGTTGACAAGGAGGTGGGACAATTATAATTACAGCTTTTCACCTAAGTCAGCCGATATCATGACATCGTTATGATTGGCCTAATTTTCCAAGGAACATTTTTTTTTTGTCATTACAGTAAAGTAAATAAGAAGTTGCCGCTGTATTGAAATAGCATACGTTTTGTCCAATATTCACTTTTAGAAAACTTCCATCCTTCGTTCTATTGCTACAATACAAATATATTTTCATTCACATTCGATAGTTCTTCTTGTTTAGGGATCTCACTGAACAAATATAATACACGCTGCAAAAAGCTATTAGGTCCTTGCATAAGGCCACATTTCTTTAAGGGGAAAATTATAGAATAATACTCATAACAAAGTATAGGGTTATTCATTTTTTGGTTTCAAAAGTAAATTTTATTTCATTATAATGCTTGGATCTTTCCATTATGTACGATATACAATGGATTGGTTGCAGCAGTGGATCCTTTCGAGGTTCCCCCCACCATCATTTTCATTGTATCCTACATTTCTTTTTTTTTTCATTTTCATTCACTTTTTCCGGATGCAATGACTTTTCCACAATCTGTTCTGGGTTCTCCGAGCCCCCCATATGCAACAATTTTGCTTGTTGACATAAACACCGAGCGAGAAATTAACTTCATCGCTAAAAAAAATTTTGTTCAATTAAAAGGGCATTGAATTGAATTACCACTTTTGTAGTAAATTTGAACTATTTTTAGGCGTTCTTCGCTTGTTAAACGATCTATAATCTGTAGTGCATCAGATAGCCTTGCCAGAGTGGCGGTTTTGAAGCCACTAAATGAATAACACTATACTTAACTTGAATAAAATTCACGTTTTTGGATTTCGTGACCACGAAGTATTTATTTTGGGAAGATAGCATGTGTTCGATGAGATGTATGTAGGTTGGAAGAGTTTTTTTTATTTTTTACTATCACAGAAAAAGTGTGATTCTTCTCAGAAGAATATTTTGAGAACTAAGCTCCAACATTTTTTGACGAGTATCCGAAATTGTGTGGAAAATCACGTCATTGTAATTTATCAATTCAGGCCTTTTTCCTTTCAGCGTTTCATCAATACTGACAGTATACCTGTCCCTTGAAATACTGCCAAATTAATAACATTACTTTTACTTGGGGTAATTTAGCCTCTTCCAGTTGATATGCAACAATGAATCATTCATTATTTTTCATCCCTAATGATAATGCGTACCCAGAAGAGACCGTTTCAGCAGTAAATCCCAAGTGCTTGTCCGCTTTGTTAAGTGCGTTTCCTATAGGTCGTGCAGAACCCAAATATCGACCTTTTTGTTAAGTCCAAGCCGTTACTAATAGTTTTCAATGATCGTATTACGCATTCATCTTCTCTGAAATTATTTATCTAATATATGTAGGTTCAAACCTGGATACTATGGATCACTACTTTTTGAAATTCTGCTCACAGTAGATGCTTACTATAAATATATTTACCAATCTATTTACAATTTACTGAACAACGAATACGTAGACGGTAAAAAATTTTTCTTAAATAAAATTGTCCAGCCAACCACCCTTCGCAACAACAAATGCTGTATCAAAAACGTACAACAATCCCCTGAAAAATACTATAAATTTTCCAATAAGATTTTTTGGACGAAATACCATGTTTTTCTTCTCTTACAAAAGAAAATTCTATAAAAATCAGCTTTATCCTTTTTGTTTACATATCAATTCACCAACTTCTGCAAAAAAAAAAAAAAAAAAAAAATACGCCGAAAGAAGCAAGGAAAAACTCATCACAAAATGGCGTCTTTCATAGTTTCAAAATATATACAAACACATCACTCACACACAATGATTGAAACAACAATGCTTCCAAACCGATAGGCATGTGTGTCGTGTTCGTTGTTGTTTTCGGTTGCTTTTGCTCAATTGTAGAGTACGAGTCGAGTACGATGGCGATGACGTGAAAACTTTTGTCTTGATGTTGCTGCTTAATAACATCAATAGCTTCATTTGACAGTAGCAGTGAACAGAGTGAGAAAACCCAAACCCAAATAAATAACGAACATAAATTCTATGTTTGTTGTAGGCCGTAAAAAAGCATACATATGTACATGACTTACATAAATCATGTTGAGAAAAATATAAACTGTTATTTTTTCGTCGTTATTATTAACGTCATGTCGCCAGAGCTGCCATTTTAATTTTTGTGAGTAGTAGTAGCATTTTATGGGTTTAACTATAAAATGAAGAATTAAGACTTGTTCATACCAGCCACCTCATCACGACAAAACATCGCTTGCCTCTAAGCACGTAAACTGAGATCCAAAATTTACCATTTTTATATTGTTTAACGTATTTTTATAACACATTTTTATAAATTTCTATTAAAATGTCCTTTCCTTTTGTTTCATTTATTTACGTTTATGCATACGAGTATTAAGGAAATATATTGTTTGATATATACACCTTTGATAAAACGTATAACACACTGTTTTTTTGTTTTTAATAGTACAAATAAGTCTCTGGTGTTGCACAAAAGATGGCTCCATCAGTAAGTTGAAATTGTCAGATATAAAACGTCATATATATTGTATTGTTTTGACGTCGAAAACAATGAACATCGCAGAAGACTAAAAGTACGAAGACGCGTTATTGGAATCGTTGATGAAAGAAAAGCTGTGGCAAACACAAGAAATTTAAATTACATTAGGAGTAAGCTATTGGACATCATTTAAAATCTAAGGGAGTCAAAAAGGAATAAACCTAGGTTCCATACGAAATGACTTGTTAGAAATGTTCTTTTCCAGGCATAAATGAAAATATTTTTAGCATTCTATGGTCACTGGTGATGAACAATAGATCTACTAAAATATCCATTCGGATATTCATGGAAAAAATCCGTGTTCTGTATTAGGTGTCATAAACTTGGAGTCGTATATTATGAGTTGCTCAAACCATACCGAACACAACTGATGATTGAACTGATTGAGCTCAGCGCATAAGGAAAAAACGTCAGCTTTTGAAAAATCCAAAAGATGGGAGGAAGTAGTGGAGAATGATGGACAATATTTTCAATAACACATAATACCATTTTTCACAATAAATCACCAATTTATGTCAAATGCTCTAATTTTCCAACACATAATCTCGAAAACTAGATCCAATTCAGGGTAGCGGTTCCTAGTATAAAAAATAATTGCTTGAATTTATATTTATTTTTCTGTAGTAGTTATATTTATAAAAAGATGCAACGAAGTTTTGGAAATTTAAAAATAGGAATAGTTTTGATATTCGCTTGGCTCCTAGCTAGTTTTGCGAGTAAATTTTGAAACCTAAATTGTTATAAACTGTGGGTATTTAAATTACTCATGTTGGTTCTAATCTCTAACTCTCTAACTAGCTGACCCGGCAAACGTTGTTTTGCCTTCAAAATGTTAATGATGATATCTGGGAAAATTAGTAAATTGGCGATTTTATAGAATTAAAAAAAATTAATTTGTTGTTCAATTAATTTGTTCAATCAAAAATCACTTAATTTCCAAATGTCCAAATTTAAGATGTGTGTCTCAGGAAGAATCTCAAGTATAGACTCATGTTACTGATTTCCCAGTATATCCCAAAAATTAGAGGAGATATAAAGAAACTTATAATGCTTTTATAATCGGTCGGTCTCAAATTGTAGGTAATAAATTATTATAAATTGTTCGATTAATCATTTAACTATGACTATGGTATAATCAAAATAACAATCATCTTTGGTTCTAAATATGACTATGGTATGATTAATTATTTAGTTAGGTAGATAATCAAATTAATCGGTTAGTTGATAATTAGTTATAGTATCGCCTGATTAATTAGTTATTTGCACACACCTGTATGAAACTATTCAATGTTTTCATTGTTAACTACTTTAGAAACTTTAAACAAAACTGACATAATCTAGACAAAAAACGACATAATTGTCAATCGTTGGCAACATTGCTATAGAAAAAACTTCTAATACATCATTGTTATTTTAATAAAACCAGTAGTTGGTTCCAAGCTGCCGCTACTACTCGGTTTACACGAACTGCTCTTGTGCGTGTGTATATGTAAGTGTTTTGTATGCACAAGGATATTTTAGAGCATGCGCTCTAGTGTGTCACCGCGCACCAGTATTTTCATTATTCATCCTTTGTACCTACTCTCTCTCTCTCTCTTCCTTTCTCTTTCATCATGTAGTAGTTACCTAAAATAGTAACAAAATAACAAAGCAGTAACTGGCAGCAAAGGCAACAGCAAAAACAGGAATTTGAGACAGAAACGGAAACTGGGAAATACACAAAAAGGGGACGCGTATTTTGTTGCCTTTCCACCGTTTTTCTCCCTTCGTAAGCAAGTATATATGTATGTATTGACGTATGAGTGTAGCTTTTTCCATTTGTGAATTTTTTCGTTTTGTTGTAGTTGAAAGAACATTTTTCAATTATGTTTCCTTGTCGAGCGTGTATGTTCGAGAGTACTCCATAAAATTTGTTCATCTTGTTATTTTGTTAAGGCGTCCGGCCGTTGCTGCTGTGGCATTTTGTGTGTTTGGTTGGTTGTTCCATTGCTTTTTTTTTTTTTTTTTTATTTTTTTGATGAACCATACCAAAAGCGTAAGGATAAATGTGTAATAAAATATATTATGGTCGTTTCCAACTGAGGAAAAACGCCAGAAGAAATTTGATAGTTCAATGATTACATATAGGAAAGTGTATTGGTAAATTATTTTCATATCGAAAGCTATCCTTGGGCACACTTTTAATTTGAAAAGAAATCCTGGAAATGATTTTTTATTTAGAAAGCCGTCCTGGAACACATTTTTCATATAAGAAGGTGTCCTAGAAGACAGTTTTCATTTTTCATGTACATACGTTTGAAACGTGCAAATATTTCGTAAGGCGCTTAGCGTATAGAAGTGTCTTGGAAAGCTTATCTTATAGAAAAGCAGAATCCCTATAGACAAGTGCCTTTTCGTATTGAGAAGTGCCTAACGAAAACGTTTTTCGTATAGAAAAGTGCCTTTGGCAGACGCTTTTCGTATAAAAAAAGTGCCTTTGGAAGACGCTTTTCGTATAGAAAAGTGCGTTTGGCAGACGCTTTTCGTATGGAAAGTGCCTTTGGAAGACGCTTTTCGTACAGAAACGGGCCTTTGGAAGACGCTTTTCGTATAGAAAAGTGTTTTTAGAAGACACACTTTTCATATGAAGGAAACTGTGCATGGAAGACACTTCCCTCTCATTGCATTGCACAGCATTGCTACAACTATGTGATAATGGCCGTGCACTAGTTTCTATTTCATCTATCACTTTCTTATCGAGTGTATACGAGCTTGTTCCTTTCGCTTTGTTCGGTTTTTTTTTTTTTTTCTTTACGTTTTTCATATCACACTGACGCAATACCAAATCAAATTAATGTTTGCATTACTTGTCGCAAAGCGTATTACACGTACTCGCACACATTTCTGGGCTTAAGTTTATGGCCGACTGATCCTGTTCGTCCTACTACTAGGAAATAATTCTCTGTAGCAAATGTACACATTATAGTTTTTCCGTTCCGTCATGAAGGGGACGCAGTTTATGTCACTTATTTCTATTGTTCACTGTTAGGCGTTACATCCCAATTTTTCATCCTTATGTAAATGTGAACGATAATAAAAAGAGAGACAAGAGATGTATATAGAGTGTATTTCTTTACTTTCCATCTCTCATCCAATAGACTGTAGGTTATTAATTAAGGTCCTGTCCTCTTTTATTCTATGTAACTAAGAGAAAGAGAAAGGGAGACGAATAAGAAGAGGGAAAGAGTGAGAGGAAGAGATCGTACTTTATTACATTTATTGTTTGCCTTATCGCTGCATTTGTATTCACAGCGATGGAGGTAACGATTGTCCAAGTGAGTAAGTGCGCGTAATGTTTGGAACATTTGTGTCAGTCAATGACCACTTGCATTGAGAAAATTTGCCCTTTTTCTCTTCTTTTATATGTGCGTATTATTTATGTGACATTCTGATTATTTTCTTTTGTTTTGCTTATTGGATTTAGCAACGACAACCATAATAATATTATTGCAAAAATATTCGCGTGTACAAGCAACGGATATTGTCAAAATAAGCACAGAAATCCTTGTCACATCCTGGGATTCTAACGGCTGTTATAGAGGAAGTTAATGTAATGAGTAACTGCTTGTGCTTTGCCTTTTTTGTCTTTTTTTACTTTTTTTTTTTTCTGGCTGGCTTTAGGTATTGATCTGATTAACGTTTTCCTCTGGCTAATTTAGGTATTGGTTTATAAGCATGCATGTAAATTCGAGCTTAACCCTAAATCTCAAACTAGTTGTTTCTCAATGCTTCACTTAAAAGCTTGTTTGGACGTCACAGTCACTGTTGTTGGAGTGTAAACGATCCTTTTTTTGTTGTTCCTGATTCCCGGTTTGCTACTCGTTTGTCCATTTTTATTATGTCTCACATCTACTTCACACTCGGTTTCTCTCCCCGGCGCCTTTCGTGCCTCGCTCTTTGTTTGACAACAATTTACGACAAAAATAATATGAGAAAAGTATACAATAATGTATTTAATTACACATCCGTGTCCCCCTCGTTTTATGGTAGTTTTCCTTCATTACCTTCTTCCTTATGATCGTGCGTTGCGTGCCATTTTGGTGATGTACTTCTATGATTTTCATTTGTTATATACAGGGTGTCCGTCGGGAAGGTATACTACTTTGTTTTACCGCCATTTTGGTAAACATTAGTCTTTACAGTTCATATTTGGCAGTATTATGGAAAAATATTCGATAAACCAGCGGGTTTTAATAGTTAAAAAATTGTATCAAAACGTGCCAACAAGACGAGCTATTCATCGTGTAGTGAATGATTTTGAAGAAAGAGGGTATGTAGCTGATAGGGCCAAGCATGGACCACACCGTACTGCAAGATCGGGTGAAAACATTACTGCTGCTCAAGAAAGTGTTCAAAACAATCCATCAACCTCAATTCGACCCCATGCTCAGGAGCTTGTTCTTCAAAGAGCAACTTTGGCCACAATTTTGCACAAGGATTTGCATTTGTTTGCATTTAAGATTCAGTTGACACATGAACTTCTTCCACAAAACCATTTACGCCGCCGTGCATATGCCAATAGGATGTTACAGCTCGCCCATGACAACCCCGATTTTCATGAAAAAAACATAATGAGTGACGAGGCACATTTTCATTTGAATGGATATGTGAATAAACAGAATAATCGGTTCTGGGCAATGGAAAACCCTCAAATTATTCATCAGTCACCTTTGCATCTGTACATAATTGCGACATTAAATAAAACATTTATCAATATAAGATCCATTCTCTTTCATTTAATCAAAAATTATAAGCAAACAAAGTAGTATACCTTGCCGACGGACACCCTGTATAAAACTGAAGTCTCATGTTTGATTTTAGTTTCATCTTGAAAATGTATAATTATCTATATTTCAAACATATACATACAAAAAGTTGTTCGTACCTATAAGACATTATACAGATTTGTTTAATGGATGAAAAAAGAAACTTAAAAACGGCCGAGACGCCACCGATTCAAAGGGCTTAGATAAGCCGGCGAGACATCAACCCGGAATTGCGTTTTTGGTTGAGCCATTTCAAAATTTGTAGTACACACTACTGCTATACTCAAAAATTCGATGCATTTTCGAAATGGGCTGATATATAGAGCAGACCTCAATGAATATGACCGCAGTAATCATAATTATTATTTTTAGTTTAAGGCTGGTATTTCCTTAAGCAGAATTACTTTTTCTATACAACGTAAGTCTCGTTTCGTCCAATGACCTTCTGCCATTGTTCAGGCAACTACCTGTTCACAGATTGAAAGAATAGGTGATCCTTCTCAGCGAAATATAGGAACAAATAGGTTTTTAGGTCCCCACTTGTACTGGATAATTTTTCTTCCAAGAAATTTTAGCAATATTCGGAATAAATTAAATAAACGAGTAAAAGTGTTGAGAGGGTTGTCGTGGCGGAAAATAACGCATTAACGATTTACCAATCCAGAACTTTTTCTTCCAGTGCTCCAATCAAGCTTCATCAATTGTTAACAACAAACCTCAGAATGCCACCCATTGATAAAGGTTGAGATCATTTATTTGGTGTAAACCAGGATCTCTTTCGGTTGACGATGTCGCAAATAATAACGCATTAGCGATTTATCAATCCAGAGCTTTTTCTGCTAGTGCTACATTAAGCTTCATAATTGTTAACAATAAACCTCAGAATGCCACCCATTGATGAAGTTTGAGAGCATTTATTTGGTGTAAACCAGGATCTCTTTCGGTTGACGATGTCGCAAATAATCCACTTTTCATCCCCAGTCACAATGTGCTTCAAAGAGTTATCTTTTTCGTTTAAAGAAATGAAAGTGATTATCCGCTTTTTTATGTGAATTTCTTTTAGCTCACGTGGAATCCAAATATTGGAATCTTTGAGTAGTCAAAGGCATATCGAATGGTTTTCAACGACCTGCGCGATGGTTTCGGCTTATTTGTAACTTGTCGAACAGAAATAAATCGGCTCCGACTTGATAATAAATAAGTTTCCGGGGGGCTTCGCGGTCATAGACGCGGCTTTTTAGTCTTTTCTGAAATTAAAGAATAATACATGGCGAAAATGTTCCTTTTGTGCTTTCACATTCATAACGTGATTTGAAATTAAACTGACCACTGAAAATGCTTCAGCAGATCACAAATTGAAGCTTGAAATGTCAATTTTGTAACGGTATAACACGCAATTTAATCGATGAGCTCAAACATTTCAAAAATAATAAAAGCGCAGTTTCTGGAAGAATATAGATATAACTTCTTGGCAACTCTATACTCAGAAAATAAAATTTTTAAAACGTGTTTTTGGAAGAGGACTTTAGAAAAAAGAAAAATATTTTCTATGAAAAATATGACAACCAGTTTTTTTTTTTTTAAATCCCGTCTAAGTTTATGACAAATTCTAAAACACATCACATTAAATAGGATATGTTTTGCTATTGCTTCTTATTTGTCCTATATTTAAGCTCTAATAATGTACTTGTTTGTGAATGTACGTGCGAGCGTGTGTTTATTTATGTATGCAATTATAATGATTTGCATTTAATGTTAAAAATGTAGTTTTTGTGTTATTTAGAGAAACAGACAGACGATTAGAAATTATAATGGAACAACAGTCTTAATAGTAAGAAGGAAACTACTCTCTTACATAGACTGCGAAATATGAAGGTGATTCCATCATAATCACAGCAACTCTAAGTCAATTACAAAAACAACACACGCAATAACAGCACAATAACTGCACACACACACACACACACACTCCTTCACAGGCTGCTCTCATTTGTAAAGATTTTTCATAGAAAACATCAAGCAACTGCTGCTGCTTCAGATTCTGCTGATGTCGCTGGCAGGCATTTACATTATCCTTTTAATGTTTACAATAACACGACAATACACAGGCATACAGACGAAGCCAAAGGATACACGTAGCAGAGTAGATTGACAGATGTGTGCTCTTAGATAGCAATGACAACAATGCGATGAGAATGACACAGAACACCGAGAAGGAAAAGAAGCCCAACTACTGCATCATAACAAGTATGAAGGCAGCGATGAACAAACCCGTCGTCACATATCCTTACGCACATCAGAACACCAGATGCAAACGCATTCATACCTAAATACGGGCACACAACCAGTTGGGTCGTGTTTAGTCGTTTCAATAGAATAACATTTAACTACCTCTTCTTGAGCGTGCGTGTGTGCTTGTGTGCGACGAGACAAGGATTTTAAACAGGACATAAAAGCCAAACCCAAAACAAATCAAATTAATCAGGTAGTGGTGCTGCACACAGATGTCCAACGTCAGTTATCATCACACATTTCATAGGTCCATATGTGCGTGCGTTGAGTACTTTTTTTTCAACACAATTTGGCAATAAATTTAGTTGATGAAAAACATAATAAATATGCTGTTGTCTCCTTTTGCTTGGCTCTGTCATATTTTTCATAATAATATGCGAAGACTATATTTGCCATCCTTGACCTCAGACCTTATGAATGAATAGAAGGGTGAAGAGTAAATCATACATAATTTTTGCTACAGATAAGTATTATCGGTATTATTGACGAAGGAGAAGATATATAAATACAAAAGTATTTTTTTTAATCGTTATATGTGGCCTTTATTTCTGTGATCGCAAGGAAAACGCCTTAAGTGGAATTAGGACAAAGTCTGATTTATTTTTTACTGCAGTGGTAGGGGCTCGAAGTGTTACAAACTTCATGCTACAGTAACTACACGGATAATGGCAGCGCTTTAATTTTTTGTAAGCCCAAACTTTGTGTGGTTACAAATCTATGGAAGCATATAATTTTATGTCGCAGTTAAAAAAATAGGATTAGAGTGTAAATCAGAAGACAATCTTAACTAGCACATTGCTATGTGTCAGCAAGCGCCCGCATTAGTTATGATTTGGCAGCGGTAACAGCCACAGGAACTTCACCACTTGTTTTCATTGAACAACAACAAAGCTATCGTGAAAAGATCTTAAACGGTGGTTTTATTGCCCTGCTCACGTAGACAGTTAGGTGGTGAAAACCATTGAACATTTCAACAAAAATCGTCACCATCCCAAAGAGCCCCCCAAATCCTAATGTTTTTTACGACACAAAAGGAAGTTCCCGGACAAGACTCTATGCTGTTATCCGCGCTAAAGAAACCTACGTGAAATATTTTTCTTAAAATTTGAAGTTTTTAAATAAAAGAAAAATTAAAACGGACAAAATTACGTCATTTTTAATCGGTAACAATTCGAGCACCAACCTTTGTATTATTATCCTTGCTTAGACGGACGTATATTTACGTATAATCACTATTCCAAAATTCGGTATAATTTGCAAGTTATATTATATACATATATATGTATATATTTTTTTTATATATACATATAAATACGAGTAAATAAATAAATATATTTATATTTTTATACTAACAATGAAAACAACGGGGAAGCCCCAATTTGCTTTTTACTTTTAAAGCCATTACCATAATTACTCAATTCTTTAATATTTTCTCAGTCTGCTGTAGTCTTTTTTGAAAGGCTAGTTATTTTACTGTTGTTTATCTTTATTCATAACAAAATATATAGTAAAAATAATAAGCCGTGGGTCGAAAAAGTCATTGTTCTCCGGAGGAGAGAAAAATGGTTTCAAGACTAAGAGAAAGTGGCCAAAGTCTTCGTTGTATAGCAGAAACTAAGAATCGATCGCTATTTTTTGTACAAAATACTTTAAAGCCTAAAAAGCCCGCCGAAACTCGCAGAAGACCCAGAAAAAAAACTTCAAAAACAACAAATATCCGTATTGTAACACTTGCGAAGAAGAATCCGATTGTATCTTCAAGAGCGATTTCAGCAGAAATTGGAAATGTAATTTCATCGCGAACGGTTCGTCGTAAAGTACAAGAAGCACTTTTACCAGGACGGATAGCCAGAAGAGTTCCTTTAGACAAGAAATTTAAAGGCTAGATTGGCGGGGACGACGGTAAAAAAAAATTACGAAACATTTTGTGGAGCGATAAAACAAAAATTAATGTATTTGGAAACGACTGTGCCCGAAATGTTCGACGCCCTAAGGGTAAGGAATTTCATGTTCGCTTTACAAAGAAGACAGTCAACCACGGGGGCTGCAATAATATAGTCTGGGGTTGTTTCTCGTGGTGTGGTGTCGGTCCGATACATCAAATTACCGACACTATAACCAGATTCCACTACAAAGATATCTTGAAAAATACGATGTTGGACTATGCTGTGGAAAGTATGCCTCTTAGATGGACATTCCAGCAGGATAATGATCCGAAGCATACCTCTGCGTTGCTGAAGGATTGGTTTCAAGATAACAATGTTGCCCTTCTTAACTGGCTAAGTCCATCTCCGGACTTAAATCCAATCGAAAATCTTTGAGGAGAGTTGAAAGAAAAAATTGAAAGGAGGTTTTTAAAAATAAGGATCAGTTATGGAATTTTGTTTAAAAAAAACTTGGTACGAAATACCAGTAGAAACCTGCAGGAAGCTTATTGCCAACATGCCAAAAAGAGTCAACTAAATAATTGAAAATAAAGGTGGATATACCGACTTTTAACGAAACTCGACCAATTTAGCAGAAAAAACTTGATTTTTTTTTTACTTTTTTGCTTATTTTAATTAAATGTACTTATTATTTTATCCAATGTTTTTTGATTAATTTCTTATTTTTTATATATATATATAAATCCACTAGCTGACCCGGCAAACGTTGTTTTGCCTTCAAAATGTTAATGTGGTAAAAAAAAATTAATTGCAAAAATCTCATCTCCAACGCCATCTATCACTTCAAATAAGACCTGCTAAACTTTCCGGAATTCTCTACCAATAATTTAAGACCAAAATGAGCCAAATCGGTCCAAGCGTTCTCGAGCTTTAGCGAGACTAACGCACAGCAATTGATTTTTATATACATAAGTCCTGCCATATGTTCTGTTACAAATATAAAACGCGATAAAAAAAAAAACAATATTCATATTGTATTCAAAATTATTTCATTTATTAGAAGACAATATTGGTTATTAAAAAAAATTGTATTCACTCGAAATGGCCGCCTTTTGCTTTAACACAAGCTTTCAAACGGTGTGCCCATTGGGCTATAGCCGCACGTACGATTTCCATGGAGATCGAGGACGCTGCTCTGGTTAATGCTGTTTTAAGGGAGTCTTGCAAGCCATATTCTCCAATTCTGACCACAAAGCATAATCCAGTGGATTGAGATCTGGACTCCCTGATGGCCAATCTTCTGCTGCTATAAAGCCAGGAATATTGACTCTGAGCCACTCTTGCGTGGTTTTAGCTTTGTGCGCAGGAGCAGAGTCCTATTAGAAGATCCATCTACGTCCATTGAAAAGGGTATTGGTCAAACCCTTCACAACACCCTCTAACACATCTTTTTGGTAAACCTTTGCACCAGTTTTTACGCCCTTTTCACAGAAATGGAGGGATGTGACACCATGGTGGGAGACCCCCCCACCAAATTATTACGGAAGAGGGGTGATGGCCACGTTGAACCCTTGGAACAACTTTTTTCGCTTCCTTAGATGAAGCGGCATAAACCTTATCATTTTGTTTGTTGAAAACTTCTTCCACGGTAAAAATTTTCTCATCCGTAAACAGAATGTTTTCATGGTCATTGTCCGCGTGCCACTGCAAAAGTCGCTTGCATCTTTCCAGCCTAATTTTTTTTAACTGAGGAGTTAGAAGATGCCCCGTGGACTGACGATAGGCTTTCATATGCAGATCATCCCGAATCAGCCTAGACATGGATCTGGTTGGTATATCCAATTCCTTGGACATGATTTTCTGCTTTCTAAGGGGATTTCTCCGAATTCTTTCACGCACTGCCTTTACTACCGCACTCGTACGGACGACGCGCTTGCGACCACTTTTTGGTCTGTCTTCTACTCCGGACATTTCGCCGAAGCGACCAATAGCACGATAAACGAACATTCTTGATATTCCGAGTGGTTTTAGCAACTCGAAAATTTGGCCAGCACTCTTTCCGCACTTATGCAACGCTATTACGCCGACTCGATTCTCTTTAACGCCCCACTCCATGTTAATAGATTGCAAACTGAAACCAAACTGACTAGTATTCTTCATTAATCAGTGCATGTGTTCTGAAAAAAAAAGTTAACGGTTCTATTCCCGCTAGAAGTTTTGAACGATAAGTGCTGGAAATTGTGTAACAGAACATATGGCAGGACTAGGTATATGGATAAATTAAAAAAAAATCTATATACATATATATTATTTATTTAACATATATTAATTACTTCGAACAGTGAAGTCTTCGACTTTCAAAAATTTCATTGGTAATGATTAAATTGGTTTATTTTGTCTGTTTATCTTTTCCAAAGGTATTACATTTCATTGTCATTTAAAAATTGTATGCAAATAAAAAAATAATCAAAATTATGGATTCTAAGCTTGAAGCCTTCAAAAAACAGTCAACATATACATATGTACGTAGATGTAAAGTAGCCTTC